>WURS02053763.1:0-10889 GCA_011762765.2 Rhinocypha anisoptera | reverse complement strand
TAGTCACACTCGTGAGTCAAAGCCGCCGCAACTCAACCTTATCGCCCAAACCGCGGATTGGGCTGGGCCCGGCTCCTCCCCCCCCCCCCCCCCCCACCTTCTTTTCAATTATTAATTATTTTGCTGTTTCCACGGCAAAAGACTCGAAATAATCCCCTTAACGACGTAAAATAATGATCAACCTAGAAATAGTAAGATTTTATCTCTTGGGCGTGGGATGCTACGCCCGATTTTTAAAAAACAGCCCTGTTAAGGGGCTTGCGGTAGCATTTGAGATCGGACTATCTTATTAGTAGATTTATTTTCGTTTTAACGAACGCTTTCATTTTAATCTGTTTCGCTTACTCCTCCTCACGCCGTCCTCCCTTAAATCCCTGTCTACAAATCGTAATGATTACCATTAGTCTCTTTAAGTCGTTACGAAGAAAACAATAGCCTTTTCGTTTTAGTTTTCCGACGAAGGGGTAAAAAGGATACTTATTCAATTATTTTTGTAGATTAATTAGTTTTTAACAGTTACAAATGCAAATATTTGTTGTGATTCATAAAAAATTCCACTTTCTTCCCCTCTCGTAAATAACTTTAAATTATCAATTATGCACCTAAACATAAGGTCCTTGAGAAAAATTTGGTTTGAAATGAATATAATACTTAACCATTTGCAAATATATCTCCAGTTTAACATTGTGATTCTTACTGAGGTGAATATAAGTGAAACTGGAAAAGATTTTTATCAACTGATAGGGTATAGAAATACCAAAAACTGAGAACTGTAACTAGAGGTGGTTTTATTATTCCTGTGATCTATTGTTTAGTGAACTGGTGTTTGAAAGTATTTGCGTTTCCTTAATGAGTATGTATAGACCACCAAATTTATGTACAAAAGAGTTTGTAAACTATTTTGTTGTTAATGAAGGGCTGAAGTAATAGGATATATTAATATCAATATTAAGAACAAAAGAAATAACGATGTGATTAGTTATAGAGATATGATGGCAGCTAAAGTGTTCTTTGAGGTCATAACTGGGTATACCAGGGAATGTGTTGTGGAAGACTATGTTTGTCAAAGCACCCTACATCATATATATTATAGAGGTAATTACCTAGTGAAGGGTATGAGTCTCAAAACTTCATCATCAGATCATTACATGGTAGCTGGTGGATTTGAAGCTTTTAAAACTAATAATTTTAGAGGATAGTGTGATAATGAGGCCAAAGAAGTAATATGTCCTAAAACTGTAAATTGGTTATTCTCTCTACTGTAAAGGTGATGCAGGAAATATATTGTAAATGTAAAAAAGTTATCATAATGAGAAGTATGAGTACGCAGTAGTGAATAACGAATAATTTGTTAGATATAATAAGATGTAGGGATACAGTGTTTAAAAAATGGAAAAGCACACCTTCAAATATGATAGACCTTAGAACAAAATACCATAAATATAGGAAATATATCAACAAAGAAATAAGAAAAGCTAAAAATAATATTATTCAGATAAAATTAATGACAATAAGTGTAGCATGAGAAACATATGGAGTACTATAAACAGTGTAACCGGGAGGAAAACGAAGTATATTACAGATTGACCTGATAAGGTTTTTTGATATTGTAATTTCTGTAAAGGAGATTACTTCCAATTTCTATACACATTTAACCAAAGAAGTAGCTTGCCTGACACATATTTGCAGAAAACTGAGTGCGCACACGTATTTGACTTAACCAACTGCCGTTGGTTTTAATTAGGACGAATTTACTCAATAAGTTTGTTTTTAGCGAGATCCATTTACTTAAATTCATTTTTGGGTGTCATAATAATGGGTACGAGTAAAATTATACGGGTACCTAATTATTGAAAGAAAATATCTCTCAAGTAGATTTGTGAGCCGAATTGTACATCAATTAGGTATATTTCTTCCGCGAAGTTATTTTAAATCACTTTATTAGGAATACGCTCTTATGTATGCATTACGAATTTTAGATGACATTTTGTTTAATATTTTTATCAGCTGTTTTCGTCAAGCATTCATTTTTGAGACTTACAGTTAATTTAAGAGAAAAGACAAAAAAAATATTCTTCATTTCGTAACCCATACTAATATTAAATACATCAAATTTGATATCACACGACTATATCCATGGTATTCGTAGGCTTAACAGAGTCATAATGGGTATAAGAGGTCATTATGTGAATCAAAATAAGATAGAGAATAGTAGGAATTCTAGGAAGAGATGGAATGTCAGTTCCCGTATTAGAATGTAGAATATGTGGAAAATGAGATTAAGTGAGATAGGAAAGAACTTAGTACTTTAAGTTTCGAATGATAATTTTATCTCTAAACTTAGATGGAGTGCTCAGACATTACTGGCACTTGGAATTTCATGGTAATGCATATCAGTATTTATCCGCATCCGACATAGACACACCCATAAGGTTATTGGTAGAACATTATGATGCTATAAATGCATGTAAATTCAGTAAATCCAAGTGAAATTCAATACTAAGATCAGTAAATCCAGGTGAATGCGAGATATAATCGCTGCAAGATGGTGTATTTACACATAAAAAGGATATGTTAAAATGTCATAATTGAGTGTTTTAATTATGTATTTCAAAATGAACTTATTTACGCAGTATAAAATCTTTATTGAGTTCTTCCCATTGGGATACAAAATATGAGAACCATGAAAGAGTTTTTCGTAAACACAATCTGAATATTTATCGCATTTCCGTTAAAAACCAAATACTAATCGTGTAGAGTCGATGCGGATAAAAAATGTGTTGAAAACTTCTCCGGCATTGGTGGGCCGGAGTATTTTCTTACCACGAAGAAATTGTCTCGTATTTTTCTTAGAGATTAAATTATTTATATATATATATATTGAAAAAAAATTCGCGCGCAATCTCTTGGTTTTTCGAAGGACTTATTGAACGACCCTCGTATAATTGTTCGTATAGGAAGCAATCCGTGTCTATATCTATTCTAATAATTAACTCTGGGCTTTGTTGATGGTGATAGAAAACGCCAGTTGAATTGGGGAATGCAATCCCTTATTTTGAAATGGCATATTCGTTGGAATCATAGGGATTCGAGGAATGAATATATCTTCACCTCAGAAAGGTCCCGTCAAGATTTTTGCTTCTACGACCTTGTTCCTTTATTTTTTATTGCAAGTCGCGTACCGTTGCAAAGCTTTGACTGGTTGATATTTCGTGACATGATAATTGGCACGCCGATTTTCTATTGCAGTACGTGCAATGGCATCCTTGGCAGATCGAGTTAATTTAAAAATGCAGTTGGACCGCTTCATCTGCTTCCACAACAGTGTCGATGGACTTCATGTGACTGCCTCGCTTGAATGTCAGACTGAATAATATTGTTAAATTCGTAGACGTCTTTGTTCTTGGTGGAAAGAATAGCTCGTTCACTCAGCCAATCCTGATCCTGATAATTGGTCTGAATATTGGGAAATACTATTTCAAGCATTTTGTTGACGTCACTAAATTGCAGAAATTATGAGGCAATGAAATTCGTCCTGAGGTAAAGTCAACCGTCACCTTTTCGTTCCCAATTTCCAGCATTAGATGTGAGAATATCTCAGTTGATCGATCGTTTTCTAGCTGGACATTCATTTTTTTCAGTTAATTTCAGCGTCTTTACTTGTCGCCAAAAGTACAGTATTTCAGGCAAGAATTTATTTCCTCCGCTGGTGTCGATTGAGTTTGGTACTGGTAATGTTTGCCTGAAATGTCCTGCAAGCAATATTAATGCGTTCCCAAATGGTCTGATGTTTCCACGCAATTATTGAAATGATTTCTAATAATAATCTTATTAATGGGCGAGATTGAGACTAAATAGTCCCTTCTTCCGCCCAGCCCCTAATCGATCAAGATCCTCGAGCGATTTTTGTGTGCCAGTGGGCATTTAACCTAAACAATAAGTTTACATTTCCGCAACACCTTTCCCATACCGGATACATTGAAAATATTGCACGTAGAATTTTCAATGAATTGCACATTTGGTTTAAATGTTCAATGGCAATTTTTAAAGCAGAATTAGCAATTCTTCTACCTGGTAGCAATGTCGCAGTTATTCCGGACTATCTAAAGCTAAGGCTACGTCATGTTTGGGACCGAATTTCTGCCAGAAACAATCTAATTAGGATCGTTTTACGAGTTACTCCTGGCGAATCTAAGAAGATTTCTCCAACCCCGTTATTGACAGTTTGCATTCTGTTCACGGCACAGTTATGCATCGAAGTGTGCAGCAGCAGATCGATTTGGTGATGGCATTTCCAGTCGATTTACAACTGTTCGTGATTTCTTAAGACAAGTCTTCAATCAATATCATCGCTTCGTTGTAGATTTCTGCTGTGAAATCCATGCTCATTTTTTAATATTCTCCGTGTAATCGATGGAAAATATCTTCTGCCATGTGCGATTTATATTTATACCAATGATAAAAATAATAATAATACTAATAACGAAATTAAAAACAAAAACAATAATAAACAAAAAGCAAACTACTCACGAAACGACACAGCTCAAATCCAATGCAATATCACACGAAATAATTAAATTAATTTGACAATGCAACAAAATCTATAAAAATACAATGTAAAAGAAACTGTACTCACGAAATGAACATACAATAATAAGAATAAAGAATAATAACAACAAAAACAACAATAAACAAACAAACTATACTTACGAAATGAACGCTTTGGTAAACTACACAGATGAAATCCGATGCAATATCACAATAAATAATTAAATCAAATTTAAAATACAACAAAATCTATAACAATTTATTATAAAAACAAACTACGTATGAACGCTATGGTAAACGACACAGCTCAAATCCAACGCAGTTTCACTCGAAATAATTAAATGAAAATGAAAATATGAAAAAATCTATGTAATTTTAATTTCAAAAAGCTAAGTGACAGCAGCTGTCAAGATGCACGCTGTCCGGTATGAGCAATGTGCAGACACTGGAAGATATTAACACACCTATGCCCACCATAGAGTTATAAAGGGTAGAGTGAGCCTCCTGGCTGCGCAGGAGAGAGAAAGCTGTTCCATCATCGTGTCCGCGTGAATTTTCCGCTGTGACAGGCGATTGGTTTAAACATTATTTTCATACTACACGCCGAACCATTATACACTAGTTGCTGTACACTGTAATCGCAAATTCAAAAATTTATGGAGCACAGGATTTCATATACAAACAGGGAAAATCACAAATTTTCCATTCAAAAAGTGCCACAGAACTTAATAAAACATTGTGACAACATATAGTCTTAATCTAGTTCACGACGACAATATTATACAATAAAAACATTAAAAATACCGTAAAGCCTTAAGTCCTTGCGGGAGATATGAATATTTATATTCCAATATCCTGCACCTGAATTTAGCCAGAGCCGCTCATGTAGATGTTGCTTCACACGTGCTCTTTTTTGAGGTTGCTTGTTGTCCTGCCGTGGATTCTCGTTGCTGAGAAGGATCGGTTGAAGGATTTTGAGCTTATTTAGAAATTATTTTTTAGAAATTCTTATTTCCGCTCATGAAAACTTGGAGGGCAGTAAGAGAAGGAGATACTGCAGACCAAGGAGATGACCCGCAATCGTTTTGGCTTAATCTCGTCCTTATTATCTTTATATTTCTCCCTCAGGGTTCCGCTTTAAAATTGGACTATCCGCGGGCGTTCTACTTTTAAAGAGTTCCGGAAAGAGGCTCGATTGGGAGGCAGATGCCTTAATTTGAAGTCTAACCTAAACTGTCAGTCCCACTGGCGTTGGTGCCTATAAGCGCGAACCACTAACTTGCTCTGCCCTGTCCCAGTACTCCACATCACATTACCTCCTCTCTCTCTTCCCCCCCCCTCCCCCCTTTGCCTCAGATCCCGGGCATCCTTCAGTCTTTCCCGAACTCCAGCACCGGAATGGGATATTTTAAACCACTAGATTCCAAACTTGATTTTCTTCATTTTGTCACAGATTTCATTTGAAACTCAGAGACCACGTTATCTTGCACCCTTCTTCCTTTCTTTCCATTTCCTTCATTCTGTTTACTTTTCAAAAATTCTCTCGTGAAGCTGGTGTGCATGAAGAAGAAACGATTATAGTTCTATAGGATTACGAAAATAATTATTCAGTTTTACCGCGTGACAAATACTTGCTCACCTTCGATGACTCAGGTTGACTCATAGTATAAAATTCCCCTTAGGAGCAATCACTCCTCAATGTGTTTTTATTTAAAAGACCGTCCTACCTCCGTATTATGTTTTCTGTTATGCCCTCATTACAATTCAGTCGCTTATACATACAGGCTTAGTCCTTCAATGCAGTCTCCCCATCCCCCCAATCAGACAACCATATATCAAAATTCATTCCTGGCCTCAGGACAATTTCGAGTTTTAAAATATAAATATTATGAATATGTTCTGTATAAACAGGTCAAACACAGTGCTTTATTCATTTAATCATTATAGTCAACAAGAGGTTTGAATGTCACTTTATCTTGTTTTACCTAATGACAGTGCTTGTAAATGTAATGATATAATGGGTAGGTATACATATATGTATAGATGTACGATGTATTTGGAATATTTGTATGTATGTAAGTGTATGTGAATGCATGGATTCATATTTTTGTACCATTTTCCTTTTGACCGCTCTTTTCTATTTTTTTGGTCTGTTAGATATATATATTCTTGTACTACACAAAAGAAAACACGATCCTCTCTCTCTACCTTAATCTATAAAATGTTCTTCTGCGAATTCTCCTTCTCGTTTCCTCCTATCGCTCCCCTCCTCTCCCGTCGCCACTTCCTCAACTCATCGACACACACCCACACAAATGCGGGCGCCGCCGCTCACCCCTCCTCAATTCGGCAAGAGAGCTGTTGGCTTCTCTCGAGCGGAGATTAGCCTCCCACTTTGCCATGATTCCCCTGTTCCCCTCCATCCCTCTCTCTTCGCCTGGTGCCCTCCGAGTCTCTCCTCCATCCCCAGTGGGGCCTTTGAAGGCTCAGTAGTGTATTGGGTAAGGCCAGGAGCCCTTAAATTGAAGGTACGAGCCAATTTTGCTGGTACTCATATTTTATTAATGTACACACTTATATTATTTATCAGGGAAATATTTTTTATTTGAAATCGATATAGTTTAAACTTCTTTACCTAAGTTTTATTTTTCAATTTATTTGATCCTTTCTTCTTAAGTTATTTATTATCATGATTGTATATATCAAGTCGTGGTTTCCCGGAGAATAGAGAGTTTCTCTGAGTAACGGGGACCCTGGGTGTATGGACATCTCTTCTAGAAATCAAACTGAGTGATTTTTTGGGTACTAGATCTTTCTGAGAAACCATGGGAAAGGAACTGGCCCCTCTATTCTGATATGTGATTTTTCACACACCACTCGACTTATCACTAGGTGAACTCTACCCTCATCTAGAAAACCGATCTTAGGGATGGAGACTGGTTTATTGTGTGAATGCTATTAATTTTATGCTAAATGGTATGATACTTTGGGAAATTTTATATTCATGTGCGTGAATGTATGTGAGCGCACAATTGACTCAAAACTGCTGTTGGTGTGCTTATTCGTTTAACTGAGGCACAAAAGGTTATGGTTTGGTGCCAATCTATTCGGCGGGTTCATTTCACAAGGCACGATTAATGAAAATGTTGCCTCTGGGCTGCGAATCGGAAGTCTAGTTCACTTGACGAAAATTAAGAAAAGGAGAAACTTATGTAGTTGATCTTGAGGATTTTACGGCACACAGAGAGAGGTATAAATAGAGACAATTAATTTTTTGTAAACTATTAATCGTGCCATTAAGCCTGATTCTTCCCTGAAGTCGAATAACCGCAGATTTGGTTAACAATTATTGGATATTACGAAGTTACCTCGTGTAAAAGAAACCTGTGTTAAAATTTCCATATTTATAATTATCATATTATTTATTCATTGATTTTTATTTGTGTAAAATTTATTTATTTTCCAAACATTAATATTTACAAGAGTGTAAAGTTCTTGATATCCATAATTATTATATTATGTGTACTTTAACGCTCTGAGAAACAATATGATTAAACACTAATATAATAAATACTGTAGATTTCATTCTGAAAAAAATTAATTAAAATTTACTCTAAGAATGGCTATTGTATTTAAAATAGGAGTCACTTTATTCAGTAATATAACTATAGATAACTTATAGCTAATTTCAAGATCTTTCAGTTGCTCAGAATAAAATTTTTATCTCTTGGTAATACTGATAATTCTTGAGCCTTCGATGACATGACTGCAAATTTAACGATCATCCACCTTGGCTTCCAATTGCAGGAATCTTTGTGCAGTAATTGCATTCGGACGCACCCAAATAGTTCCGAGACAGTCCATTATCGTACAAACTTTTATCGTTCTCACGCCAATTTTTAACGCCACATCAATCGAAAATGTTCAAAACTTGCCTTCATTTTAACTTGTCACACCCCTTCCTGTCCCTTGCACAACCCTCACCGACCCAAGGTTTTCTTATCGTAACCCTGGTTTCCATCGGCGATCGCCTCCCGTATTGGCAAAAGTTGCGACCTTTAAATTCTCCTCCTCTCTCTCGTTCGTCCACTACGCTACACGCATTCCACTAAGCATTCTCTTCCCCTCCTCTACCAAACCCTTTCGCCCCCTCCCTTTCACATTCCAGACAGCCTTTGGGCACCTTTCTTTAATTTTCTCTTTCCCTTCGGCACTCTTCTTTCTACCTTCCTCCCGTCCCCCCCTCCCCCCAGGTCGCAGGCACGCAGCCAAAGGTGGAAAAAATGAGGTCCAAATCTCGGAGAATTACTTCCTGGATCCTCCTTTACTTTGATCGAGGATTCCGGGGCAAATTCAATGCCTCAGAGGCTCGAAACGGCGGTCGAAAAGAAAAGGGCCGAGCGACAATGCGGCTGATGATGCGGAAGATTTAAATGGGAGCGGAATGTGCTGTACGGAGTACAGAAAGAAATGGTTTACGGAGACCTTTATCTGTACGTTCACTCTGTGATTTGCAGAAAAAAATGTTAGCGTTCTCACTACCCACGATTCAAATTCCGACCTATTTCTGATCTGTCCCGTGCACCCCCACCTCGTGATTGTAAAGCCTAGAACGAGGAGTACATCTCACACGGATTGCGCGAAGTCTGCATGTCCTGGGAGTCGGTAATTGGAAAGCAATTTAATCGTAATTAACCTGCGACTCCGCCGCAGGATAATGCTTAACTAGATTTATTGCGGTGTATTTCAGTCTCCGGTTCGTAACTTCTTAGCAACGGGTGCTCCATTAATTTCAAGCCGACCAAATCGTTGGGATTCCTTTTGATGTTCCAAGGTCAACTACGCTTTCCTTAGGAAACTACATTTCATTAGGAGTCGGCATTCCTGGAGTTTCCATGGTGTTCAACTCGTATCACCAAGTCTTTGCGCGATATTATGCGAATGCAAGCACCATTGAAGCAAGCATGGAAGAGCACCACGTGATATGAGTATGTGTCCACTTCTGTTATTAGGTGAGTTTGGCATGACGTGTGTGTTTCGTGGTAGTGCTAATTATATTGTTTACTTGGCTTTCCTTCCCGTTTCATGTGTGGTTTATTTGCGTTGCTTACGCTGAATTTGGAAACATATGTTGGGTTTTCTACCTCACTGTTTCTTTTTAACGATATAGTTTTTTGGAAGTTCTTCAGATTTACCTTTTGGGTCAATAGATGTACTCGTTACGTTTTTCAACCATTCCAGAGAACGTTAGCCTCTTTTTAAAGAATAAGTGACTAGCAGCTCGTCTGCCAGCTCCGCAGGCATTTGGACTCGGCGGCACGGCCAGTTGCTTTGCTGGTGGCAAGCGTGGTGGTTTGCTTGGCTCTACTCCCTGGCTTGGGTTGCCTCCATGTTTCCACCACTGGAACGGTAACTATCAAAAAGCAAACAGGCACAATTTTATTGCAGTAGTGCTTGGCGGAACACCACGTTTCTGGCAATGCGCGATGGCAGCCTAGGCAGCTGCACAGTGATTGCAGAAAGGCTCCTTCACCGTGAGAAGGCCACACATAGCTAAAAACGTATGCGTAAAAACGGGTGCCTCCAGCAGCAGGTCAATTCGCAGGGTTTGAAATAAAATATTTTATTGCGCCTTAACTCGCTGCCACTGCGTCGGATCTCGGGCGGATTTCAGTGGTAGGTGCGTACCATGATTCCGCATTCAACCCACTCAATACACTTAACCCCTCTACTCTATTTCGCACCTAGTTACGATTTTTCAAACGTTTATATCATTGTCTCCGTTGAAAAATCACCCGGTATTTTCCGCGATAATTTTTTACCGTTGCACTCACCCGATTAAAAGGTTCTCCCGCGAAAACACCAAACTTGACTCCTGCACCACGACTGGCTGCGCCGCCGAGTCCAACTGTCCCTTATATTTATCCAGATTCTTTCCTACCTTTGCATCTTTCCATACGCCCGGATTCCTCTCGCTCAGGACTCCTTCCCTCCTGCGCTCACACTCACCGCCCACTCCCAATTCTTTCCTTTACCGTTTGACAGAAACGCTGTCTCCAACGCCCCCTCTCTCAGGCCCGCCCCACCACCACCCCAACCAGACACAAGAAAACACACCTCAGCCGTTATTGAACCGTTTGACCCTGATACGACGAAAAAGGTTACAGATAAATTTTGAGGAAGGACGGACACGCTCAAAAATGAATATATATATATATATACACATGTATAAAATGTGTAGAAGATAGACAGGAGACAGACAGGAATACACAGAAAGAACGGCACAGTTAAAACTTACGCAATATTTCGAGCATTTCAGCTCGTCTTCTAGCTTTAAGTTC
>WURS02053752.1:0-10889 GCA_011762765.2 Rhinocypha anisoptera | reverse complement strand
TGTGTATTCCCCCTTGGTGTGGATTCCTGGTGAGATGAGCTCTTTGGGAATCCATTTGGCAGACACTTTAGAATACCCGAGTTTATCGATAATGTTGTAACTACTCTAAATGGTAGCAGTCCCATACTCATAGATATTCCCAACATTTTCTCCCTCAGAAAGGATAAATTTTATCACTGCAAGCTGCTTGTAATGTGCATCACTGATGTTGGGCATTTTTTAAACTTGCTATTGTACTTCCACCTGGTGGCAGAGATTACAATTCCATTCAATGGAAGCAGAAGGTTCACACTATGACTCCTCAATATGTTAGCTGCATGGCATTGTCTAGATTGTAGAGTTGAATAGTGGTGCATTGCTTTTTGAATGCCTTAAATATTTTGGTGACATTTTAATGATTATTTTATAGGAATATGACATTACTAGCTTATGAAATGTGGAATGCCTATTTAAGATACTTTTAGTCCAACCAGAGGTAATATTATGAGCATTATGGAACAAACAAAAAATATATTAGAATCTACTCTTTCTAAAACAAAGGCAATTTACTAGAAAGTTTAAGTATTAGTAGAATTGGCTACAGGTAAAATGTTGCTCCTAACAAGGTCAATAATATTAAAGATAAATGAAAATTCATTGTATTCCAAAATTAATATGTACTGATTACACATCGGCAGGAATTCCAAAAGTTTCTGAAAGGGACCGAAAAAACAAAGGAACAGGTTGTAGAGGAAGAGATAAAAGTTGAAGATGATAAACAAAAAATGAATAAAAGAGTAAAAGGAAAATCCAAAAAGCTGGTTACCAAAGAATTGACAAAAGATCTCAAGAAAAAAGAAGACAAAGGCAAATCAGATAAATCAAAAAAAGGAGGGGGCAAGGAAAATAAGAAAAATAAGGGTTCAAAAAATATTCCAAAATCAATCACTGTGTATCTCCCGTCAAAAAATTTGATAGCTGGTATGAACCAAAATTATTACTTCAATGTAAAAAAATTCTAATGAGCCCAATATACCAGTTCATAACTTATATATTAAGTGTTTTGTACACAATGTTCCTCTGACAATGACACCACCATACTAGTATCTTTGATCTCATTTAATTTCAACAATAAAATACTGTGCTTATTTCATAGAAACTAATCATGTTATGATGAACTTTCTAGTAGGAAATAAGCTGGATTCATTGAAAAATAAAATATGTAGCGGACATGCAATTTGAGGCTTACAAAACCTAATTTATTAGTTTCAATGCAATAGTGTTTAGCCATTATAAAGTGGTTTGTTTTGTGTTCATTAAGTTTCATAAAAATCCTGAGAAATTTAACCCATAAGGTACACATTCATATTCTTTCAGAGTAAGGCCCATTCATGAAATTCAATTCTCTTCTTCAAAATTCAATTCATGTTGCCAAAGGCTATACTATTTAGCAATATTAAAAGTGCCATACACTTGGTTTAATTGTAAATGAGCATACATGCATCTACTGCTGCTCACAAAGAAATAAATAATGTCTGTTATATTGCCAGAAAATTATATCATTAGTTCATGTTTTCAATTAAGATATTAATAAAGGAATTAAAACCGTTTCTCATGTCAGTCTGTATGAAGGGATAAGCATAACTCTTAGGTCAACTAATTTAAAACTATTTTGCATGTACCTGGAGAAGGCACAACTAGAATTCACATTTTGGATGCTAGATTTTAAGAGGATTTAGTAACTATCAAGAATATGTCTACAAAATCCTGAAATCCAGCATTACACCACACTACAATTAATCATTTGAAGTATATTACAATAGCTTATATCAACTGATATACTACCATTTCAGCTTATAGAATTGGTAAAAAGTTCCTGCAGGTTTAAGGATGTTTATTTGCATATAAATCAAGTAATGCTCTACAGAAACGTTTTTGATATTGTTGAAATGTTTTCACAAAATTATGACTGCTTTAGGCTGTATTTTTCATGTTCAACTACTCTTTTGCATCACTTATGCATCTAAATGGCTATAAGAATTAATCCTAAATAATTTTCTTTAAACACTTTAGGTAAAGAAGTTACAGAAAATCAAACCACAACTAAGGATGAAAGTCTACCTTATATATCAATGTTAATGACAGCAG
Source organism: Rhinocypha anisoptera (assembly GCA_011762765.2). Classification (NCBI taxonomy): domain Eukaryota; kingdom Metazoa; phylum Arthropoda; class Insecta; order Odonata; family Chlorocyphidae; genus Rhinocypha; species Rhinocypha anisoptera. The sequence continues at coordinate 8,762 of WURS02053752.1, read as the reverse complement.
ATGGTCTTTTGGCAGAACATGACATCATGGAAATCAATCCACTTGTCATAAGGTTTAATAGCATCAAAAATATACCCTTGGAATCACTACACAAAGCCAAGTATGAAAATATTAGTTGAAAAATTTAATGACACCTATAAATTTGTGGGGAACCCAAATAATGCCAATGAAAAATCAATGCCTTGCACCATAAAAAGTCATTTAACATTTGGAGTGATGGATCTAGATAATTGAAAAGTATTATGCCATTAAAAAACTACATAGTTACAGAAGTTTAATGACTATTATATTGTAGCAAAAGTATTTCATTGCGGAATAGCAAGAGTAAATAGCTTGTTTTAATGATCTAGAATGTACCAAATTGCCTAACGACATGATGCAAATAGTGACTGCAAAATCCATGTTGCATAAGTGGAAAATATTTAACTGAATGATAGGATCTCACCAACAATGCTAGTCAGGTTGCTTCATGGACTAATTTAGTTCATTTGACAAATGCATCTTTATTCTTGAAAAATTACAAATTATTCTACAATTCTATTCAGTGATTTTGTGATAAATTACTGGGTTACCCATAATTGCATTAAGCATTCAATTACTTTTAAATTATATTTTTAAAATAATATAATCCATACTGGTTATTTAGTTTAGTATGAAATCCTAAAATAGCTGGTATACACAAGACCAGGTCATATTAAATCTAATGACTGAATGCCCAAACAGTTGACACATAATGGATACCTTTTTTACACATAGATATTTTATATTTAATGGAGCCTTCCCCTAAAAAATAATTTTGTTAAAAGGATGTTTTGAAATATATTTAAAACCTTAAATAATTATCCTATCCCATAAATAATAATGCCCTTTTAATCAAAGCATCCAGTAAAGAATGTGAATTATGATTCTTTTCAGGATTAAAAAACTATGCATAAAGTACAAAATATTTGAAGAAACTTCCACTGAGACAGAACGCTGGGAGGCCACAGAAGAAAATATCATTATGGATCACGTTAAAATTATTCTCACAGAAAAAATGAAAGTTTCACAGCTTTTAGAATATCTGCAAACAAGTTACCTATTCATAACAGTTATTGGAATGCAAGATGACAATGAAGGAAGCAGCTACCACGAGAATTCAATAACCGGTGTATCAGAAAGTCTAGAAAAGCGAAGGAAACCACTACCTAAACAAACTCTGACAAAGGACTCTTTGAGAGGTCATGAACACACAATATTAGCAAGAGCATGGTGCGATCTGTCTAAATTATTAAGGGGTGAGGCTTTCATAGAAGAAGAATTACCCCTGTTTACGGAAAATTCCTTCATTACAAAGCTTACAACAAAAATCGATATTAATCAAGAAATTATTCTAAAGTTATCTTCCTTGGAAATATTCGTATCATTTGCAGTACCATTACAGATAACTCATGGAAGTTTGGCATTAACTGGGAAGAAATACTATAATCGTCTCTTTGTTAATTTCCATGACTGCAGTGTAGCCCAAACAATTGTTACCGCACTAAAAGCAATAAATTTAAGTTCTATATCACAGGCAAAAACTTCACAGAAATCTTCAACAGATGTACCAAATGAAGAAAAAGTTCTTACAGGGTTCTTGGTGAATGACCACAAAAACATACTTATTTTTGCTGAGGGAATATCTAATGTCATTTTGTCAGTGCACAAAGAATTGTTAATGTTTCCAAAACATTCATTTACAGTGCTTTTTGATAATGATTTGGTTTTTAATGCAAGGCTTTATGAAAAATTTATTCCTAGTGGTGGAATCTACTGTATCACTTTAAGTAAAGAACTAGATACACTTTTGTCGATAAGTAGATCAGACAAAGGGGGGGAAGAATCACGCTACTGGAGAGAAGCCGTTTTTTCGCTGAATGAAATTATGAAAATAGATGAAATGAGGCACGCCTGTCAGGAAGAGTTATTTCCATCACCCATTATGCTGATTTCTCTAGACATAGAATTTGGTGTTCCACGAGTGACACGAGAAAGACTAAAAAACTTTCGCCACTGACATACAATACTCACCTGACGTCTGACTGCAGGGGTTAATTGATTCTCTGCCTGATTGGAGGAGCTAACTTTAGTGTCGACTTGAGGCGATAACTTCAATTTTACAGCAGGGAATTTCCCTTCTTCATCCTCATCCTCTTCATCATCGTCGTCATCTTCTACGGCTTTTCCTTAAAAGTTATATAGCATAAGTAAACAATGCAGATTTTGTGAATATTTAAGATAATATATTCAATAAAAATACCTCCTCCGCCATCCTCTTCTTCCGAATCTATCGAGTCGTCGTCCGATTCTTCATCATGATCTTCTATTCTGAAGTCACTATCATCCGAACTTTCACCAAGATCAAAGTCAAGAAGGGATTGTTGTGGGACGGGTTTTACTCTTCTTTTCTTTGGATCTCTTTCGACTACCAAGCAAAGTTCAGCATAAATCACTTTTTTACTCGACACTAATTATTACATACATAAAAAGTAACGAAAAATTTCTTTCATGTCTCCGAAATCACAAGTTAAAGGGTGGGACACGATTGTAATAAGCAACATATTATATACATTAATGTCCTAAACCCATTATTAAACATATATTTCAAAGACAATGATACTATTTAAATGACATTCCATTAAATATTTCCATGAAAATCCAGAGGAGACTTCGTAATAATACCAGATATTATTTTCAACAAAACGCGGAGAAGTTAGCTAATGACCGGCATACTCAAAGAGACACACCGCATTGAGATTTAAATTCCAAAGGCTAATATATCACCAAATTGAACGGAATAGTCATTTTAAAGAAAATAACTTACATGAAGACATTTCAAAGAATCAAAAACAAGACCAAGTAAATAACAGTCAATGTTTACAACTATCCCACAACTACAAACAGCAGCACGTAACCTGCGGCGCCCTTCGAAACTCATATGTTTTTAATGCTAAGCTGGATCCATGAGCATTGAATTAAAACCTTCTGAAAAACCACTAATTTTAACCATAATATAACATAAACTGACCCATTACTTTATACAGAAATCCTACAGCTGCAGTATTTTGTTCTTCAGACATTTTAGAATTCACGTTTACTTTCCCTTTCTTCCCGCCTTCAACAACAGTCATCAAAGCTTCTCCGGCAGAACTTCTCCAAATCCGGCCGCCGATATATTTCTGTCCAGTATTGATTTTTACAGCGTCAACAATGTAATGCTACTAGCATTCACACACTGGTAGTGCATATGTTTTTTTTTCAATTATGCTACAATCGGTCATTGAGAATTCAACTCTATAAAATACCGTTTTAATTAAGAAGAGATAAATAAAAGCATTTCATTCAAGTAGTAAATGTAAAAAAAAATCACTCAGCATTGGTGACTACTTGCGTCGCTTCCTCTAGCTAATTTTTTTTTTTAGCGCGACCGGTCTTCTTACCGTGTCAACATCGTCATAGCGACCGCAAGCATATAAAAATAACTGCAGATTTTTCAAGAAACTAGGATGATACTTTCAATAAAAATAAACAATATTTGTTCTACGGAGAGGAAAAACTCATTTTTAGCTGCCAAGAGAAGTATTTTTACATAATAAATATTTATGAATGTAAGCCTGCAAACAAATTAAATCACTTCAGAAATAATTTCGGCATCCATTGACTTAAATCTAGAACTTGAAATTATATTGAAACACCGTCTTGAAATAATCAACTGTTCGGCGAAATGAGCAGGTAGTTTTGAAAATAATTTTCCTTGTAGCATTTTCAGAAGAAGTTGCAGGCATCCAATCAGATTACTGACAGAATTATTTACTAACTGCATTGCAGGGTTTTTGTTCAATGATCAGTTAACATGTTCCAGTGAAGGTGTTGCTTATTAATCTGGAGAAAAATTCAATAAGAATGTGATGGCATGGCTTGTAAAATCTGTCATTGGCTTGTGATGATATTAGAATGTTGCAGCCTGAGAAGTCAAGGTAAGTGATTAAATAATTAGAATTAAAGCAGAAGATCACAATAGGAAAGCAAATTAGTGGAAAGCTTCACTTTTTCGGAAGTTCTCATATTTTAGAGGAAAACTAACAGGCGGCAAGAACTTTGAAATAAGAATTGAGTTGCTAAAGGTTGATAGAATGACTCGAGAATGATATGATTGGTATTTGGCGTTCTCATAAAAGGCTGTCCAGTCATCCAGCCTATGCCATTTTCGAGATTTAAAATAAGAAATCCCTGTCAAAAATGAAAAACTGAGCTATAAATTTTACCTACTTGTTTTGGAAGCCTACATTCTTTTTTAAACATCCAACCGGGTTCGATAACTGAACCGAATACCTACTGTACTCTGTAGCCAGCCGAGTACAGGTACGCTGTAGCCAGCCGAGATATAAATCTACTGTAATCACCTCTCATTAGCCAACTGGTATTAATGATTAGAGCCATCTCTGGGATTCTAGAGAGGCCATGATAGAAGTTGAAACAGTATTATGTAACGCAAGGGCCGCCAGGTAACATTAATGAACTGGTGGCATCATCAATGGGAATAATACACCATACCCCCTACATATGTTGAGGATTCGGTCTCCCAACTCTCTTATGTTTGTTTATCAGCTTAAAAAATAGAGGTAGTTGATGGTGATTATTCTCATATATCAGTTAAGTTGCAACCATGTCTGAAGCAAAACGAGTTGAACTTATGAAGGCTAACGAACTGTGAACAGTAGCAACCGCTTGGAATATAATAGTTTTTTGTAGAGTACAATTGGTTTCTGTATGAATTCAGTTATGTACAAATGAATACAGACGGATTCGGTATAAATACTCAAACGAACCCGGTCAAAAATTCTCGCTGCAAATGAATTCTATTATTATTAAATCAGTCCATTGAGATCATATCACTGGGCATCGTCACGAAAATACGTAACGGTCGTTGTGTATTTTCGTTTCGCATAGGCTTACAGCATGGTACCCAACCCGGGTTCCAATAAATATTAAAATTGGACTAATGCTCCTCCTCAGGCTGAATGCTACCACGTCGAAAAAAGCCGTCACTCATCGTCTACTTAACCTCTGAGAGGTTTACAATTTACTGGTGCCGAAATTGGAATCATAATGAGGTACTAACGAAGTGGACGTGACAATGACTAATAACGAGTCTCGTCTCTCGCTTGTTATTTCACGAGTTTCACGTTCAGCGCGAGACATAAAATTTGAGGGGCACGGTTTGTCGAAAGAGGAAAATGCCATGGATAGAGTCACTTACTTTTGAAATTCTAAAAAATAAGTAAAAAATCATAGTAAATGAGAAATAAATTAAAACATCCATCCCGAGAGTGATGTTATGCGACTGGTACTCCAGTGCACGAATATTTACCGAGTGTCGCAGAAACGGAAAATGGCAGCGAATAAACCATCTTATTTTTTTAGAATAAGTTAACCAAGCACCTCAACCCTTGTTCTAAGGCTAACGGACTTCCAGTGGCAGCCAGGGCGTTTACCCACCACACACTATCATAAATATTTGAGGAAGTTGGAAGAGTACTGTCGTATTAGACGGAAACACCAACGGAGCTCAGCCTCCTATAACCAACGATATCACGCTTCTCATGGCAAACCTCCCCCTCTCTCGGTATGCGTGACTTAATGACCCCATCCAATTTACAAGGTCAATCTGCTAGGTGAGCTCTTAACCACTCCTAAAAATATCGATCTTTAGGGTTAGATACTGTGGCTTTGACACGAAGAAGCAACTTCAATGGTTGCGACCAAACGTTAGTGTTTAAAAAGTCATGGTTAAATAAATTTATTTATTAGAGCACATTGCGTCAAGTTTTGTAGTTGAACTTTTTGGAGCAAAATTTTATTTATATTTTGAGGTTTGGTTTAGTTTTTGTTTTTCCGAAATACTTTTGTGTAACACATAGAGAGACTATTTATAATGCTGTGAACACGTTGGAAATAAATATTTTAAAGCTAACCTAATTTTAGTAGTCTCCTAGCTCAAAAAAAGTAGTCACTGAATGTTTAGTTGAGATTTTCCCGTTTTAACATGCAGTTAAAAGGTAAGTGCGCCAAATTTATGGTATAGCTTTGATCATAGTGTAGCTAAGCTTATGATAATCTATAATGTGAAGAAACGGATTCTTTAAAAGATCTAAAATTTTACTTTGAACGACTAGGTCGAATGATCTATAGAAAGATAAATGGTGTACCTCGAGAGGCGGGAACCTGGAGGTCAAAGGCTAATATTTAAAAAAAATAAAATTGTCTTTCCTAGCAAGAATCTCTATTGACTGATTTATAAATATTCTGAAACCGATAGTTAGGAAATGTTCAAAGTTTTGCCCCCTTGTAACTTTCAGATCTCTAGCATGAAGCCGTGGGAAGGAAGGTAGGATATCTAAAGCATTGGGACAGTGTAGAAGACTGCGAAAAATTGCGAGTTCATAGGAAAAGAAAGAGGATGATGTTGTTATGACGAAGATTCATTATTTTTTTCAAGAAATGCAGCAGAAATTGATAATTTTTTTCTTGATGTGAATCTCTGAATTGTGATGTGAAACCCTCCATTCGTTTATGAAAATTACGTCGCGACAGTTGAGATCAGCCATTATTTGTGATGCACGTTTTCACAAAAACTCTAAACCATTTCTTTTAATCTGAAAATTTGAAAAAATGGAAAGGACTCATTCATGAAATGTGGGCTGTTACGACACTTTGCACATGAAATTTGTCTAAAAGGTAATTTCATTCGAGAGAAATAGAAAAATTGATCTCCGGAAAAGAATGCCAAAGGTATACTTCTCTCAAACAGAATTGAAAATTTTCAGATTTGAATGGGTATATATAAATATCAGAAAAATCTTAAGATTCTTAAAAGTTCATTCAAGCTAATTTCCAACTTATCCATAAAAAATTTTAATCGTTCACAAGAAGAGCTTTGGACTTTCCAAACAATGATTAATACTGGCAGAATTTGAAAGTATAGCATTATAGGAGGGAGTAACTTGTGAATAAAATTTTTTTACGCTACCTTGTTTTTCAAGAATTGCAATTTTACAGGACTTGGGTTCCACAGATAAATCTAAAGATAACAAATTTATCCTTATTTACAATTATAGATTTTTAAAACCCCAGTGAACTGGCATTTCATAAATTTACTGGTCCAGTGCCATCACGGTCTACCTAAGACCATTAAATTCATATGACAGCTTTGATGGAAAATATTACTGAGGGTGTTGTACATTAGTTGTTTATGTAAACTATTATGACGCCGAAATAGAAAGTCATAAATAACTGGATGACTGCATCTTGTTTTTCTTCTGCTGCTTTTCCCACATTCATGTGGGGACGCTGGATGCGGTTAACCTCCTTCACTTCACTCTGTCCATTACAACCCCCGGCACACTCCCTTCCCCATCATGTCTTCCCCTGCACTTCCATCTCCATTGCCATGTCTCTGCTCCATTAATTACTGCTGTTATTATAATTGTCTTATTATTCCTCCCCCTTATCTCTCCCTCTTATTATCTGGTCATATAGGACTCCTGACACCACCTTTCAGTTTCTCCAGAGCGACTCAACTCTATGACTTAGCTCCTTGTCCATTCAACCATCTGAAACCTCTTTTGGGCTTAAGTATACAAACTCTCGCGCTTTTGACAAATCATTTCCTGAAAGGTGTCATCCTTTCCCATAAAACCTAGTCATGCAGTTTTATTTATACTTATCCTAAGTCTCTTGTTTTCATTTTATCTTCTCCACTCTTTCAAATTCCTTTCCAAATCATCCTTGGTTTTACTCCAAAACAAAAAGTCGGTTGCAAATATGTCGGGCTTTGGGGACCAAGGGCATTACTCAGCCACTTTTCTTATGATGACATTCGTAACAAAAAAATGACATAAGGGCTTAAGGAGATGCCAACCGGGTTAGCCTGGTGGGTAGCGTGCTCGCCGGCTAAAAACCCGGCAGAAGGTCGCGGGTTCGGGTCCCGCCCAGAGCATGGGTGTTGTGTTTGTCCAGATAGGTTTTTCTATGACTTGAAAGGTGCGAAATGACCATAGCCGTCGAAGCATTCTATAAACAAAAATTCTACTACTACTTAAGGAGGTTCCCTGATGCAGTCCAACTTTAAATGGAAAACTCGTGTGAGCTCCTTCATACAGTTCGGCTACAATTCTCAATACTTTTCGGGAACTTCTTTCTCTATGGTGCATACCCTCACCTCCTAACGGGGTACTCCATCATGTGCGTTCTCAATGTCTATAAAGAGCAAGTTCATTCTGCTATCCATCCCTCAAAACCCTTCCATAGTCTGCTCCAGTGCAAATGTTGTATCCTATTACCTTTTCCTGGCATAAACCGAAACTGTTTCTCGTCTGTTGTTGTTTATTCTCTAAGCCGTTGCCCTAGTGTTTTTTCCCCAAATTTTATCGCATATGATATCAGCTTAATCTCTTTATATTTTCCACACCCTTGGGTGTCACTTTTCTCTAGGTTTATGGGCATAATTACACACCCTCTCTCTCCGCTTTATATGTATTCCCTATTCAATGTAGATATTCTTCATTACATCCCCAAGTAAGTCTACTCCTTTCTCCCCTAAAGTTTTCCACGCTTCCGCTTGTACAAAGATCGAAGTTTCAGGCGTGATGTGGTGGATTTTAACATGTTGAGTGAATTATTAATGCAATTTTCCACAAAAATATATGTTTATTGCGACCAGGTTTCGATGTTACTACATC
>WURS02053742.1:0-10890 GCA_011762765.2 Rhinocypha anisoptera | reverse complement strand
CATTTTTGAATGAGTTATCGGTGTTAACCGTGTTTCATCTGAGACGTCTTTGATCATTCCCTCAGGTTAGTGATTAGGGGGGCAATTGCCGCAACTGCGGAACTTAATGACTGCCACCATTACGGTAGTCAATATTTCAATAAATAAACTAACTAAACAGTGAACAAAAACGATCATTGCAGAATGATAAGTCACTGATTTGAACAAATGCCAGCAGAAAATGCGTCGGACGAATTAAAGGCCCACCTCCTTGGTGAACCCTTATGTCGCCCGAAGCTGCACAAATTACTTCCGAATCACGAATACTAAAATTACGAAAACCCCAGATTAAAAATGATAATTTGGTTTCTCAATCTCCTAAAAATTAGCCTTCATAAATACGCAGTTGGGAATGCACATCCTGGAAGGCCCTCCGCTGCGCCCCACCGCGTCACGCGGGGTCGGGTGTCTCTCTCTCTAACGCACCCGTGTGACTCCGGCGACCCCCCTCACGATTTCAATGACAGAAGAGATTTTCTTTAAGTCGCAAAAAAACAGGAAATAAAACAAAACAATACTAAATAATGATCCGCAACGTAACTTTTATTATCTATCACCCAGTTTCATTTCTGAGGAGACGCGTGCTTCCTATGACTGGGCGATCGACAGGACACTCGCATTCTTTTCTGCCGAGACCAAATATCCACGTCCGATGGTCTCCCGTCACGATAGCACCAGAAACCGATTACCGATTGGTGACTAATTAAATGTGTCGCATGTTAACGTGGACGGCGTGCGAAACTCACCGGCAATGCGGAGCACGGCCCTGTCCGCAGGGTCCAGCTGCAGGATGCTGAGGGGCTTGTCCTTGGCCCACTCCTGCAGACTGCTGTCCAACTCGAACTCCATGGTGCGGGAGTGGTCCTCGCCTCTCCGCCCCCGCTGCGGAGCACGAGGAGAGAAGAGGAAAGGATCCCTGGGAGTGCTCTCGAGTTAGAAGAGGTCGCCGCCACCGCCGCCTCGAGTTACATGGAGAGAGAGGGGTCTCGTCCCACGCGCGCGCACACCACTCCACTCCACTCTGCTGCCCCCCACCCACCCACCCGCGATGCCAGTCTCTCCGACAGCTGACTCTCTCCCTCCCTCACCCTCGCTCACACACGCGAGCGACCTCCACACACTTCCCTCTCCTTCCCACTCCCCTTCCACGCCTCGCTCTCTGAGAAAACCAGAAGAATTGAGCCGATCTGTCGCCCTCACCCAACCCCCGAGCCGTCCCTGAGAGCAGAACCGTTAAATACAAAGGTTACATAAACAAGCAAAAAAAGGTGACTCGCCCGCTCACGGCGCGAACTCTTTCAACGAGGGGAACTGGAAAACATCCCCTTTGGAGTTTCCTAACGCCTACCCATTCGTACGTCTCTTCTCGGGCTGCTAATAAACAAAAGTACTCGTTGAAGATTGTGAGTTCCTAGGGAATTTCGAAGACTTCACTCTAGGTTTGGATGATTCGAATCACTACTCCTGTAAATAAAAGTGTTAGAGGTTAAGGAAAAATTCGGCGAGGCATCAGTCACTTATTAGTGGCGCATGAGCGTGGCGTACCTATCGAAAACGTAACAATGAGCGTGCAACTGGAGAGCAATGGCGACCCACACTGCAGCAATTAATCAGATACCAAAATCACAAGCGCATGAAAATATTGCATATGTCTCAATTGGACGTCATTCTTTATATCACGGGAGCCTCATAGGGCTAACAAGGGATCTAGGATGTGCCGCAAGATGATCATTCTATGACATCCACTCGAAGAAAAAAAAAGAGCTGCATTGATCACAAGCAGTTTCCTTTACAAAATGACTGCTAGATAAAAGAAGAAAAGTCAGTGACATATAATTAGTGCTTGGTATCAAAAGGAGGCACGAACAAATACGCTATGAAAACAGTCAGCACTCCGCGATTCGATCAATCGCACTAAGGCCGGCCTTGATCCGATCACAATTGACCATTTTTCCCCTCATTTTTTCATCGACCGGGGAGGAGAACGAACTCGAGTGCAGGCAAACGTTGAAAATATTCCTTCCTTTGCAGGCTTGTGGGCCTCAGGCGTGTCACGCGGTGTTGCTCGCACTAGAGTTCCCACTTCGTCGAAGCACCCCACCCACTCACTACAATAGAGGTGGTGCCTCTATTAATTCGCACTCACAGTCTCCGCTGAATGCACCCACTCAATCACTATCACATCGACTTCCTCCGGCGCCATCCACGCCTCCCTCACAACAGCCAGCCTGCTAATTCAACATTACACAACCAACCCCCCTTTCCGCCGCGAACTGGTGAGAACGAAGGCATTTCCCCTCACGAAAAAACACCCACTCCCATCAAACCCAGTCTACTGCGACGCACTCACTAATAAAATATAATGGGGAGGATAGAGCCGAGGCACTGTGCTTCTTTATTAATACCTCGTTTCAATTATACTATTTCAACCAGAATACGAAACATAATCTACGCCGGCAGTCGGCTTCTGCTGCTTATCGACTGCCCCTGCTTCTTTCAACGACGACGTAGTTCGCTTCTTCGCCGAGGGCAGTAGCGCTCGCTTTAGAGGCTTTAGTGCTCTATAGCGAAAACCCCCACAGAGGGCAGCTCTGAATCGTGGTCTCTAAACTGCTCTAAACCACACAGCAAAGGCGGCAAGGATGTTGGATGGTTATATAGCAGGGTTTTAATATTAACCGCGCTCTTGGCATAAACGACGACATTCATAATGACGAGGATGGAGAGAAGGATTTAGAATTTTTTTCTGACATGAAACATTGTCGGGTTGTTTCCTTCGAGTATCGAATTGAAGCCTAGTATACCTATAGGAATCACCACATTTATTTATTCATGTGTTTGGAAAGAGTTAAATTCGTAAAAGAACCAGAGGACGTGTGGGCTATGCATGTACTGGGGCTCCTTTATAATATATTCTTTGCTGTCCGGTTGAGCGATTACTATCGACGCAAGTGCATGAATGAGGGGAGGGAGGAGAAATACCTCGAGGAACGTTACGTCACCGACATCTCACTTCCCCCCCTCACCTCGCGACCTTTGTACTCGTCGTGAACCGATTGCCGAAGAGTACAGGTCATAGGCAATCCAAAACTCGATAATCTGGCCCAGGTAAAAAATATGACCAACGTGTTTAGACTCGGAATAGAATTCACGCTTCAAAGCAAACTTCACGGTTCACTCGAGAATCAGTACGGCAGTTTGTCCACTAAATCGCGTCCCTTATATCGTTAACAAAGGTAATTAATTTTCATATATTAGCATATGCTTTGTTATAAATGTGGATTTGGAGAATGCCATCAATTTGCTGTCACGTAATACGTAGGTACATGGAAATAAATTAATGGATCCTACCACCAATATATCAATGCCTAGGAGTAAGAATTAAAACGAATATTCAAGTGTAAATGAACCGTTGTCCCGAACCAGAGTATCATTGGTCGCTTATAAATACCTTACCTTATATTTCTACGTGCATTGCCCTGCAAGCATCCGCAAGAGCATGTGGCAGGGGGTTAACCACCAACATACTCGCACTCCCACCTGCAAATGTTAGAAATTATTCACACTGAAAGAAACCACTTGCATAGAAAACATTCATGACGAAACACCGTTCAAATGATACGGGCAAGGTGTCAAACTACGTATAATTAGCGTTCAAGCAAAATAACTACAAAGTATATAGGCTAACTTTCCTAACTATCCCTAGGGATAATGTTTATTTTGATCTCTGATCGTCCGGGGAAAAATTACATTTTATATTTATCCATTCTAAAATCTAACTCCCTGATTTTACGCGCGTGATCTGATCTACCGTAGTAGACTGAAGGGGTCTGCAATGTCTTTAACCTCTTCAGCCACTGCCACCCGAGAATGGCCAGTGTTGGAGAGGATCGCAACACATGTCTTAACGCCTGAGCTATTTAATGTATATGACGGGAAATGATAAGAGAGGCCTGATAACAGCAGGAGGTAGGTGAAGAAAGAAGATAGGGAGCTGAAGACGTGATTCAGTCAGTCAATTGAAAATAAGAGGTCAAAGTTAAACAATTCTGGGAGAGAAGAAAATTCAAAGAGGGGCAGGAGAGAGGGAGAGGAGAGAGGTCGTGGCAGTCGATGTGGTTAGAGCGCTTTGGAATTAAACGGGGGACCCGGGTTCAAGTCCCGGTGACGCCTATGGAAACAAACCTCCTGCTATAGAACCCAAGCTGAGAGTGATTTTCTCTGTGGGTAAACCAGGTATTCCTGGGAAACCGCAGGTGGCACAGAGGTACTGGCTACCCTTGTTACCTTGCTTTTCATTCGCCGTTCAGAGCTTAGTATTAGGTGAACTCTATCTTCTTCATTAATCCGACCATAGGGTTAAATATTATGGTTGAAAAGTGTTATAGACGGATTTGGACTTACAAGACCATTTTCTTACAGTAGCATTTTTAGGGTGCGTCGGCCGCAGCGGTCGCTTGCACAACTTATTATTAGTTACTATTTCCTTGTTAGTACTATGTGCACTCTATTCTAAATGTATTACTATAGTTCTATGTGTAATATCTTTTTCCATTCAGATCAATCTAAGTAATTTTGTGGTCTTCAGAAACTCAATAAGTTTGTGAATTCTGTTGTCATCGTCTTCAAGTATGCAGCATACCGAGCACACACCGAATTTCGTCCGGAAGTGACTCCAAGTCTGGCATGAGGTTAAAAGTTATTCTCGGATAGGAATCGGTTTTGGCGACAGAAGAATTAAACAAAAGGAGAGGATATGAAGAGAAGCTTTGTGAAGGTTAGTGAAAGCCTAAATATGAAGTGTAGTGTTGCATGTATTAGAAGTTTGTAACGATAGTAGTATTGCTACTGATTACTAGTAGTATTGTTACGTCGACGGCTATGGTCATTTAACACATCTTCAAGTCATAGAAAAAATGATACTATACAGCACGTAGTCGGGACTCGAACCCCCGACCTTTGGGTTAACCACCCGACGAACCCGACCTTGGGGGTAGCGGGTGCGCTACCCCCAAGGCTAACCCGGCTGGCTTAGAAGCTTGTTCCATCCAAATGTTGGCAGATAACAAGCTTGTGGGATATGGATGTGGAGAAAAATGGAGGTAAGATGGACTTAACCGTTAATAGAAGGTCATGATGGAAAGAGGGTTAGGTAAATGAAGGTTTTTAGAATCCAATGAAAAAATGAGGCTAAAAGGTAAGTTAGAAGAAGACAGGTAAGGGAAACCTTTATAGAAAGCACAATATACGACAAATGAGATAAAGATAGGTAACAGGAGTTTTTAGTGGAATGATAGAGGGAACTGTAAATCAATAAATACTAATTGAACCCTAAGCGCAATATTGATATAAAAAAATTTTGCATTCTCTGAAACTCAGAACAAATGGCATTAGTTTTCACAGTATATAGGAAACTTATCTCGAAAGTAGTTAAATAAGTAGATATTTATTATTACAGACCGTGGATATATGTAATATTTTTTGCGAGATCTGTGTACTGCATTAATGTCTAGAAAGTAAGTTCCACCGGTGAGTCATAAAAAGCCACAATTCTCACTTTAAGCAGTTATGATCGTATTTCATTACAACTTATCCCCACTCGACGACTTGTTTATCATTTATGCCTTTTTAGTTTTGTCTCTAAGAATTTCCATATGTAATTACGCGGGTTGTATTCGTTATTTACAGAAACAACACAGTTTTGAACAGACAAGAATAATCACAGGGTGAAGCAGCGACCTTTCTGCGAGCGATCCTCCCACCACGTTTGTTACGCCATTTCGTTGAAGTTTGAACTTTATGTTTACAATCTGGGTGATAGTTAGGGACATTCTAAATGCTTATTGTGCAGTATTAATAATTCCTTTGATCCCCTGTTGCTCTCCCATTTTCAATCCGAATGTGTTGTAGTAGTAAACTAACACTTCCTAATTCAATTGTCACTAAACCATAAGTTCCTCACATAAAATTACCACAGTTTTGAGTGTAGTAACGGCCTTGGAGCAAAGTTCTTGCTGAAAATAAATATCAATGCATTTATATTATATATTTCCGATATTTCTTACATGGACGGGAAAGAGCCATTCAAACTAATACATTCTAAGAAAAAAATCTCACTACAACTGGAATGAGAGATAGCGATAGGAGGATATTTTTTTCAGGGATCGCTAGAAATTCACGAGAATCCGAGCTTGTGCGAGTCTAAAAAGTTGTGCTTAACAAATGAAAAATCATAATGGGCTAAGTGTACCAAAATCGGTCACGTTTTTGTACTGTTTCGTGTCCCTTGTCTCTGAAACTATCAGACTACGGACTATCAGACAAAATTAATGAGTACCTACCTTTTCTTTTCGTCATAAAATGCCCATTCCATCTGTCCGGCATCCCTATTTCGCCCGGTCTCGGTGCATTTTCCACAGTATAATTCTTCAATTAATTAATTAGTTAATTAGCAGAAATTATTCGACTTGCACAACCTCAGATTCTTTCCACTCAGGTAGTTTTCCAGTAATCCCTGCAAAAAGTGGCATCCCTCAAACAACAATCGCCGTCACCCCTTTTGGGAGCTAACTAGCTATTCTGCCACCTGTCATTCTGTCTATCGTAAAATACCTCTTCCTGTTATCCTTAGTGATCTGTCCTGTCAGCTTCCCCCTTCCCTCACGAGTAAGGGAGACTAAGGTGGTTCGTCACAATTTTTCTTTTTGAAGAGGCACGATTTACAGTTTACCTTCCCATCATTAGAATATCATTTAGCGTGTATCCTTCCTGTCGTTTTGAGACCAAAGCAATTTTTTCTGAGAAAATTTTCGTGACAATCTTCACCTGGTTGGTCATCACTGACTTTTGGGGGTTGGTTCTCACGGGTCATTTAGGTGAAAAATATAAAATATTTAACTTAAAAAAATATATTAAGAAGAATAGAATTACATCAAAATTGACAATGGAACAATTAATCTATGCTATTATTATACATTTAAGACAAATTCAGAGACTAAAATAGCAATTTAATAATTTATTATTTTAAGCATGTTCCTTACATTAGACCCATTTCCCCCCTGGCCCTGCCGTTATAAAACTATCCCAAACAAACAGAAACAGTCGTCATCCTCTTCGACACTGGACATTCGACTTTTCTTCGCCTCTTAGGCAAAACCGTGGCTAATTAAGCTCGCCCCCATTAGGAATAGCGATCCGCGCTATTGCCGTAGAAATTATTGCTCCGAGCAATTATTTCGACCCCCTATTCAGAATAGAAGCCCTGATGTTCCATACTTCTTTTTACCTGCTGTTTTTTAACAATTTTTTTGCTGACCTTTCCTCCAATTTCCTTTCGACCGGACAATCTGTTAAAATTGCTTTTTGCCTTCTCCACTGTTATTTTATTCGATTCTGCTCCTTTCTTTCTACAACCTTCGGGAAAGGTGACTCGCTTCGAGAGGTGATTCGGCTGCATTGCTCGGCCCAGCTGGCTGGCCATCGAGTCGTCTGGAGAGGAGACGTCTCTCCGGAAGCTGTCCTCCTCCGGGCCGCTCTCTGGAAGAAAATCGGGCTGACTGATTTCTTGGATCGCATGACTCGGCAAAAAATCCGCGTCGGTAAAGACGTAACGATTGAGAGGACACCTATTCCTTTGGCTACCTTATAAATCCTGATGTGACATCGACTGAGGTCATCATCGCAAGTGGTGTTTTAAGTCGTAACTTGGTGGAATCGATTCATATATGAGATAAAAGGATCGCTTTGTGGTTCCACCGTTTTTATTTTAATATTTTTTTTATACGACCCCTGGTTTCGACAAGTAGGCCTGTAGGATTATATGTCGAAATCCGATCGACGTTAAAAACTTTTTTAAATAAAAATTGTGGAATCATGAAGTTATTAATTTATTTCCAAATCCTCAGACGATCCGAATTTTAAAGTTTCTCGAATTTTTTAGTTAACAGTGCAGTCAGTCGTAGCTCGCATGGCGACGCGTGTGTAAGGACAGAGCGACGACAATTTATTTGTCCATTATGGACTGGTGTTCTACAATTCATCTGGTTGAGTGAAAACCGATCCTCCCCATCGACACTCAAGAAGTGGGGATCCACGATTGTTAAGAGGCAGGAATGGATCTTCTTCTCAGTTGCTTGTGGAAAATTCATTTAAAAAATAACACTAAAATCGGCTTCTTGCATCCACCCAGATTTATTTGCAGTTCCATCAGAACCTATAGGAGCTGTAGCTATGAAACTCTTTTGATGAATGGGGAAAATTAAACTTTTTGGGTTTCACGATAATTCTTTTAAAAAGTAAATCTCTACGACCGGTTTCATTAAACATTTGACATCATCAGGTAATGAAGCCGGTTGTACCGATTTATAATTTTATTTTGTTAAACCCAAAAAATTTAATTTCCCCTATTCATGATGTGGTTTCTCCAAGTTGAGCCGAAGTCTATTGAACTATTTTGATCCTTGGGAATGAGAATAATGGTTGGATATAGTTTACAATCGTAGAGATGTCACAAACCAAAGTTAACAGCCCAGAAAGTGTCGCGTCGATTTGTTTTAATCCTTTGCGACCAATGACTCTTTTATTAATGACCCTTCACTGAAGTAAACGCCCTTCTGCCGTCCACATTCCAAATGTCTTCCAAGAACTGTTGTAAAATTATTGAGAAAAAGAGTCCATATTTGTCCCGTTGAAGTTGGTCGCCTCTGGTTTGCTAATCAATCGTCTACAGCACGCTCCTGAAATTTATGACACGAAATGCAATTTACCACTCATAGATTTATTGATTTTTTCGGCTTTAACCTATAGTAAATATAGGAAGTTTAAAGAATATTTCATCGTTATCAGAAAATACATTTGTGTTTGGAAAATAACCAACGGTGGTAGAAATCATCTATTTACATTTTCGAACTCATTTTGAGAAATTTACTTGGAAAATCCAGCTGAAGTTCAGTAAATAATGAAGATTCAGGAGTGATGTTGTGGAATGCAGAAATATTAATGGTAAAACAAAAGCAGCGTTAGTGTTATTTTAAAAAATAAATTTTCCACGAACGAACTTCCACAGAATACAAATTTTCGTTCTATTTAAATTACTGGTATTGTTTGTTTCACCATGAATCAAGTTCGATAGTTGATTTTATAATTAGCTGCAGCTTTATGAATTAATAATCCCTCTTTATCTCATTTCTGGCTACTCTAATTATTATTCCTGGAGCAATTGCTCCTCGGTTTCTTTTTTAATGGCTTATAACAAACGTGAACTGCATTGTGAAAAAACATTTCAAAAAACTGACAGGGTTGGTTGACATACGTGACAACCATCCCCATTCATAATGTGACAACAAACTTCCAACCGGCATTTCGGATGAATCACATTTTGGCACAAAAACCACCATGAACCTCAATGTTGATCCAGAATAACATCATGCAGCGTTAAACAATAATGAAAAAGTTGAGAGAATTGACTTAAATGTACGGAGAGTGAATAACTAGAGCTCATTACTGGTATTGTTGAATTACAGTGATAAAAACTCTAATCAGGGAATTGTTTTTAGGCACTCGAATCTGTGTGTACACACTTGCATTGAAGACAACATTGAGCAGTTTGAGTCGCCACTAAATAGCAAATAGGTGACGAGTGCATAGACTTGTAACAACCAACCCACGAGACAGCCTGCCTTGGTTCCCAGTATACTCTACTCATTCTCTTACAATGGCTAACGGACAACTGCTTCCTCTCCCATTCGGAGAGTTGAGTGAAACATTGTCAAATAAATAGGGCACAACAGGTCAGGCAAGCAACACTCTTGCCTGGGCAATATTTAATTGCCTATGTCACATGTCATATATTTTTATTATTGCCCACACACACAGCACTAACATGCCAATTATGGCCGACAGTGCAACAACGTTATCATAACAAGAATGAAACACGTACATCCATGCCCTAGGTGGAGAACACAAAATACAGTTAACCGGGAGTCGAACCCACAACCTCCAGATTGGCAGACGAGAACTTTACCCCGCCTCTACCGAGGCCGACATAAGTACATGTTCAAGTCTAGTAATGAAAGATGTTTTCATCATAGATAACAGCCTTGATAATAGAAAGAATTTGAAATTATGTAATTTGTCCAATGTTTTTTATTATTTTATATAAAAATCCACATTCTAAAGATTTTATTTTTGTTTTACATTATATAAATATTACTTCACTGAAAATCGCATATAGGAAAGATTCAGATTCCTTGCACTTGGGTCGTTCCGACCTGCAGGAAATGCAGTTCATAAAAGGGATTGTTAATTGAATAACGGTGAAATTTCCTTCTAAAATACGAAGGTTTCAATATATTTCAGAACATTCCAGGGATGTATGTTGAAATTTCCACACGGCCCTCAGTCAAGTCTTGAAAAAATTTCTCTCGAGCAGAACACACCCAAACACGAGACAGAAAAACCATCCGACTGCCAGTTGAAGAAGAAGGCAGGCCCAGCATGTACCACCCACGAGACCACACAACAGGGTGATTGTGTGGCATGGATCCTTCAACTGTGGCACACCGACTGGAAAGGGAAGGCACAAGGGGTGGTGGGTGGGGGGACACACTTTGCAAGCGACGCAAAGCCCTCCCACACACCCCCCCCCCCCTCCCCCGTGCACGCACACGATGCTTGAGAGCACGCACAAATCCCCTCTCGCATATCACTCGACGGCCGTGCTCCCCCCGCCGCCACCGCCTCCCTCCGTCCCTCCCCCCTTGAACGACGTGTACAGCTTCGTGATGAGCCCCGTGCCCTGCACCTCGGCCTGCAGCCGCCCTGAGAATTCTGCCCTCTTGCCGGCACCCACCC
>WURS02053731.1:0-10890 GCA_011762765.2 Rhinocypha anisoptera | reverse complement strand
CGGATGGAAATAAATACTCGTCGTTTTACCTATGAACAATAAAATATATTGTACGGGAAAAACTCCCAAGTGAGATGGAAACGTGGGGGGGAAGTGAGAGCATCGAGCAGCGAGGGGAGCGGAAGGGGCCAGAGAAGGAGGAGATTTGAAGATGGATAAGCACACGACGAACTCTTCACCCCCCTCTCTCTCTCTCTCACCCACTGTCTTTCCGGATCGTAAGGAGTAATAGGCCAGCAGCGATAAGATTCATTATGGTGTTCTTGAAACATATGAATACACTTCAAAGCTTGGATACAACCAACCATTATTCCTCCGAGGTCTCGCCACCATCTTCAGATGGGGTAAAAATCATGGCTTTTTATCCATAAAAGGAAGGTGACGAGATAGCCAAAGAGTCAAGGAACTATTTGCGTCTTTTTGGTGTACATCGATATTTAACAACTGTTACATTACATTCCGTATGTTGATGTTACTTGTATTTAGCGTTTTACTAAATTTTTGTGTATATATGTGTATATATATACTTCAGGAAAACTCGGACGAGCAGCAAACACGAACACACTTATACACATTCACTCATAGAAATAGGTAATAAAGAAAGACTTATATAACGAATAAATATTTCGGAGCTCTCTTGCCCCTTCGTCGGTCTGGGAGAACATATATACCCCATACATACACACACACTCATGCATATCCAATATCTATGGTGACCAGTTTCATCTAATCTTCAGGTGGTCGGCCTATTTCCTATTTTCCTTCTCCCAGGTGGTTGCCAGTTTAGTATTTTCTGGGCCAGCATTGGTTATTTTTTTGTCCATTCCATTTTAAACTTCATAATTTCTTCTCTGATATTTTTACTAAATAATTTTCCACATGTTTTCATTAGTGGTTTATCTAATGTTAATAATCTGCGGGTTCCTCTTATCAGTCTATATCTACGGCCTCTAGTACCTGTTTCGAAGGACGGGCATCAACGTCATGAAGACTTATGGTCTTGAGTGATGAGAGGATGAGTAAAAGTTGCAGGCACATTCCTTTCGCATTTTCTTCCTTCCCATAAACGTGTTCTTCCTTATCCGTCACCCCTCACAGCCCTCGAAGAGCAGAATGGCCCACAGTGATTTCTAAACGTTATATGAGCCAACTGAACATAAACTGTTTGAAGTGAAGTCTATGACTGACGTGATCAGCCAAATGCAAACGGTTACCCTTCTCGAAGTATAGGGTGCTGAGATTCCTTTCTTCCTGTGAGATTTTTCGAACAAAACAAACTCATAAGGAAGTTTCAAAGTTCAGTATCATCTACTGGTGATGCCAAAAGAGGAGGAGCTATATGAGATCCGAAGAGAAGCCCACGTATGAAAAAGTGAGGCCAAAGATAAACGAAAGAAAAGAAAAAGAAATCGAAATTCTCGGGGAGAAAGAACAAGAAAGTGAATCAGATAATGACGGTCGAGATGGGACAGCACAAGAACTGAGACGAAAGTGTAAGAATAGGCTCTCGAGAAATATTATTGTCTTTTCGAATGAAAAACATCACGAGTCTCCGTGGTTCCAATTCTCTCTATGGTGAAGCAATTTAAACTCTGTGCACGTAGCAACGAACGGACCTTCAGTGCATTGTATTAATCGAAGCAAAATGCGTGGCGCGTGCTCCGAAGGATTCAATTTCAGCATAAATATACAAAAAAACAGAAATATTACGCGAATTCAACCTTTTCAGGCTCCTTAAATTATGTTAATAGAGACTGGATTAATTGTTGTAATATCATACGAAATAAACTATACTCAATCCACTAATTACCCAATGATTCTCCGCTCAAAGGATGAAGTAGCATATAGAATTAATTTAGGGATAAAAGGACACGAATGCCGCGCGTATAAAAATGATGTGAATTTTGAACATGGTGAAAATTTTCGGGAAAAAAATTACCCTGGCTAAATCAACTTTGGCGTAATTTGAAAACTAAAATAATCTTTTATATCCATTAAATAAATATCCGTTGCTTCACCTGACGGTTTGATTTCAATTAATTCATTTACGCTAGCATTCATTTCTACGGTGTTGTTTTTAGCTTGGTTAGCTATGAGGCTCTTCACACTAGGAAGAAGGGTGGAAAAGAATTGGAATGGAGGAATAGAAGAAAGTTGAAGCTCAGATGAGCTTCCATAAATAATACATGAAATATTTACGGTGTTGTTTCAAGTCTGGTTAGCACTAATATCAGGCTCTTTAGACCGGGAGGAAGGTTATAAAAAGAGTGAAAATGGAAGGATTGAAGGGAGTATTAATGATAAATATGACACTCATTTTTTGTACATATTGTTTCGAGTCTTCTGAGCACTAATATCAGGTTCTTTAGATCGGAAAGAATGGTATAAAAGGATAGCAATGGAAGAATAGTGGGAAGCTGGAGCTCAGTAGATCTTCCAGTAATATGTTCCAACCAGTGAAACTACGTATGCACTCATTTTTAAGTCTGGTTAGAACTAATAGTCTCTTCAGACTGGGAGTAAGGGTGTAAAAGGATGGAAATGGAAGGGTAGAAGAAAGTTTAGGCACATAAGAGCCTCCAAAAATATGTTTCAACTAGTAGTTGAAACTAGATTGGAGATCAACAATACAATAATCTACTACGTAATGCCAAAGGTCGGAAACTGTAAAGCGATAATTAAGGAAGCGTGATTTTGTTTTCTCGGACAGAACCAGTAGAGTTTACGATGATTGAAGTGAGGAGACATATTGAATCGCTCGACGATTAATTCACTTCCCCCCGTAATAAAGATGTTTCTTCGTCACGAAATCACGGAAGCCTTACGAGGAACAAACGAGGTCATTAAGCTCTCTAGGAGAAACGACGTCTACAGTTTGATAGAGTAATCCCATTTTGAACATTTGAAATTTCTGGAAATGTCCGTAACCTCGATCTTTTTCAGATAAATTTTAGATTAATATTACTTCATTATTGTGAAATTATGTTTCTTAGTTATCACTGTACCTCATATGCACAGAGTTATATTGCGTATTTTTAAGTTATTGAAACTGATTTAGAGAAAATTTTTATTTTAAGGCTTAGGAATGATAATTTTATCATTTTTGTCTTCTGAAGAGGTGTAGGTCATTTAAAATGTCTATTAATTGAACGAATTATTTCGTCTCAGAACCTATTCCCACGAAGTTAACCAGATTTGAATATAATTATACAAGTAGTTAATTTTTTACCATTGCCTTTCATTCATTTCTAACCTAGATGGCAGTAAAAATTTTATAACTACAAAATTAAATTAAATATAATTAATAGCAAATATTCGTATTCAAATTAATGGAAAGACAAGAACCAAAAATCAGGCCTGATGATGATGTAGTGACATCGAAACCTGGTCGCAATAAACATATATTTTGGAGGAAAATTGCATTAATAATTTACTCAACATCTCTATGTTAAGACATAATTATATGCAAAATGTATTGAATATCAACTTGAATCCAACATATTGCTCTTAGAGGTCCGACTGTCAGTCAAGGATTTTAAGTTCTTGCTGAAGTCATTACGGAATTAATTTGAGGCCCACAGCATAAATATGACCATAAAAAAACAAATTAAAAATTTATTACCAAATATAAACTCAAAATTAGGCATCAAAGTAGGAAGACCTAAGTTCGATATTGTAGAATAACTTACATTTTTAGAATTTAATATAGACAAAACGTAAACCGTGGCATTTTATTAAAGAAGTAATTGTGTTATTAAGTAACTATTTACGAATATAAAGGGAGTGGTTATAAACGTTAAAAGTTATGTAGACGTGAACGAATTCTGAAGATGGCTTTGTATTGAAAGCCTTTTTGAATTATAATAAACGAGCAAAACCATTACATTTCATTCCGTGAGAATGGGCAAACATTGGGGATCGAAGCAATCAGTATTTCGGCGGGTAGGTGGGGAGTGGGATGGGTTGGATCCAGGGGTGTTGTCAGTTTCCATGCTAGAGAGAGGCAAATAATAATTTTAGAGAGCTTAAAGGGAAATACGCATGCGTAATTTACTTGTATTAAAATAAATATTTGTATCAACCCCCGCCAATTTGGAACTGCGTCACACACTCTGTACACGGTTCTATATACAATCGTATTTTTAGCCGTCAAGTACTCTTTACATCTTTTAATATAATAATAAAAAAATAATTTTTAGTCACAGGCTTCTTCTTTCGTAAGTTCTCCATTGTTTCTCCTATTATATTTTTTCACCATTCATTATTTGTCTGAAGGGGGAGGCACCTGCCACCCTGCCACGATCTTCCGATGCCTTGTAATGTAGCTCTACACTAAAAAGCTAATTAATCTACACTAATTACATCAAATTTTTATTTACCCAGTTGCTTTCATAAGAATATGCATCGGGAAACAAGTGACAGTGATTGAGCATGTCTTCCTGACGATGGCTAAGTCAGATGTAACTTGCGTCGAACTAAACTCGTTTCAACGGAAAGAGCTTCAGCGGTTTTATTAATTAAATATGGACATACCCCTAAAAAAACCATGAATCAGTTATCGTTATGTGTCCATAGCTAAAGTGCAATTATATGTGAGAGGTCGAATTGCCGCGAATCCACGAAGTCGTGAACAAGATTTGCGAAATGATGAGGAATTTTAAGGAGCTTCAGAGATCAGAGACTCTTAAGTATCAGCCTTAAGGCAGATTACGGAGTTTTTCACCCGATGGATAAGTAGAGAAGTTTGGATCCAGTTCATACGCTGCGGACAGCATCAGAGCCATGGCGTGGAAAGTTCGTTAAGCCCTGCCGATTGGTGAAGCAGTAAGGTTTATTTACGTATTTATCTTCATCATTTTACGATTTCCTAAGAGATGTACTTCATAAAAAGTTGACATTGGGCCGAGGAAACCTGTACATCGAAGAAGACGTACCTAACACAGTCTAAATTTAGCATTTTTCCGACTTTCCAAAACGATTTCCGATTGAATGCAAATACTCATTCAGTAGGTGAAATATCATTTTGAGAATTATTGTTTAGTTTTAAGGCAATATTACTGTTACAGAAATGTTTATTCTGCTTTTTTACAAAAATGTTATCGCTGATATCATATAGGGCAACGTTTTAAAATATATAAAAGCGCAATTTAAAAATGTTTACGATTTACGTGACTGAAATTAAAAACTCATAAATGATTTTGAAACCTTGATCCATAAACAAATAGACCTATTATAAACCAATTAACGACTCTAAGGTTATATTTTAACAAAAAAATACTGTGCGAAAAATTATTTCAGATTAAAATTAAAACGCAATTCGATGTAGTCAAGGAATAATTCCCTCGGTGATACAGTTTTTTCAAAGGGATGAAATTTAACTCTCGCAATGAGAAAAAAATACTAAAAATGAGATCCCACGGGTTTTCTGTTAAACAGTCAACCCTATTAGAGGCGGGTGAAATTTCAAGTTTGATATCATTAACCATTCACCACGTAATGAATAAAATTAATTCAAATTAGTGATAAATAAATGAAAGAGTGAGTTCAAGTGTTGGAATTAGTTCTACATGGGAGAGAAATTACTTAATAATGAAAAATATTAGGAAAGTAGAATAATCTTATATATAAAATATGTTTAAGGAATATCAGAAATTTACTTCAATAAGTGAAAAAATGATGAAGAATTTTCATTTATTATGCTGTGTCTCTACGATATAATAAATATTTATTCTGAGGAGCTGTTTCTCCGTTCAATGATGCGTAGCAGCCAGTTACGTGAAAATGTGAAACGTTAAACGTAACGTGAAAATGATAATCCCAGTGGTATAAGAATAATTATAAGTTCTTTTATACAATAATTTATGGGAACACTCAGAAAAAATTAACCCAAAACCAAAGAAAGAGAACTTTTCGCTGAACATCATTGTATGATCTTGGAAAGACACTAAATTCGTCGATCTAGTACGTGGGCAAAGTGAAACAACACGAAAAATATATAATGTGGAGATTTAATTTTTATGCGAGGTCAAGTTTACGAGTCAGTTTTTAGTGGAATAACAGCAGGCAGATTCTGCAGTGAGTAGTCTTGGTTATATAGTTCCGTGGTTAGGAAAGTATACGCTCTTTTCATAACGTCATCGTGACAATTCTAATATTTTTTAATTCAGTTTTGTATTGGTAAACTGATTAAAATTCTCTAAGAATAACAGTAACACCTGAGTGCCTAGAGAAGCATGTGAACGTAAATACTTGTTGGATTACTGTTCACAGTTACTGGAAGATGAAATGTACCACTTATTTCCATGAAACTAATTATAACAAGGGGACGTACAAGGACAAAGTCTCCCCGCCTTTGACCGCTAACGCTTGGAAACAAGTAGAGGGAGCACGTTTCTCATTAAAGGTCAGAGCGATTTCATCCCCCGTGGATTCGCCACGCCCTCCACCCCGCCCTCTGCGAGGATCGAAATTCTCCGGAAGGGAGAGGCGCGACGCCGGCAAGGGAGTGGTCTAGCGTCCAGTGTGCGTACCAGCGTCGGATTTCGGTGCCGCTGGATCGGCGTCGTCGTCGCGTTCGCCCTCCCGCGCCCCGACGGCGTCCATTCTCGTGCACCCGTCGGGTGAAGGGTCGAGTCTCACCGTGTGGCTCCGGCGTTTTTATTTCCGGGGAGAAACTCACAGCCATCGGAGACGTGAACGGAGGAGGTGACGCGAATGGCATCGCTTGCCACGGAGGGGAGAGCTCGGGATGATGGGGAGGGGTGCGGCGCTGTGACCCTAGCCGGGATGACGGGGAGAATTGTGGAGCTCAGATGGAAGGTTCGGTGACGCCACTGGCGCGAGCGGGAGTCTAACGGGAGCGGCGGGGGGCAAAGGTCAGCGCGCGACCAAGCCAAGAACGTTCCCATTTCCGGCGCATGGAGGGAGAGGAAGGGAATAGTTCTGTTGTCCAGGGGATTAGAGACAAGCTCTGCATGACTAAGTCTCCTCACCACGGAAGATCCTTTGTACAGTGAAACTTGTCTTGAGCAGAACCTGTACTAAGCGGAAACATGTCTTATCCGGAAAAATTTCGTGGTCCCCACAGGTTCCACTTACGACAAGCTTCAGTCTAATTGCATTTTTATGTTAGTAAAAATTAAATAATATGTATTTCTTTATTTATCATAAAATGCGCTTCTTTAATTGTTTCCTATTCAGCATTTCGACACCCATTTTCATACGGCCGTGTAATAATGGCGTAAGTCCCTCGCACTAATGGCCGACCTTGCGTCAAGCGGAAACCTGTCCTATCCGGAAAAATGTCGTGGTCCCCACAGGTTCCACTTAAGACACGTTTCGCTGTATATACTTCCACTAGTACCCAAGGGGCGAGGGAAGATTCTGAATACTGAAGGACCACTCTTGAAGAAGTGCCTCTTTACTCATACGGACACATGTCGACCATCGAGATGCCTCCGAAAACTCTGCAAGCTACGAAAATCGAAGCTGGACCCCCGATGTAGGAATACAATCGATTCCACTCGATCCTGGCATTGCAAAATTCTTGCTGTTTGCGCACAGTTCTCATCAAGCCTCGGAAAAGTGTTCCGGAGACTTTTATTTACGAGTCCTCCCAGGACTTAATTCCTCGGAACCACATCGTGATTCGTCCGTGACATCCGCCTCATTAGTAATCCCTCTCTTTCACTCTCCCTCCCACTTGCTAAATTGCGTTCCCTACTTCCCCTCCTGTTCACAGCATCTTCCTCTTCGATGGTTAAGTGTTAACGTTAGAATGCTCTTCAATTGTACTTCCCAAGCTATTATGTGTCTGCGATTGACGGCAGTGCTTCATTCATAACAGATATTTTCCCCACAATACTGTATCCTCTCCCAATCTTTCACAGACCTACTTAAGACCGGTTCACATTGAAAATAAGAATATAACTTGAGGACGTAACTTAGACATAACTTAAGCCCTAAATCTTTTATCGTTCACAATGGCCTATGTCTAATAAGTTAAACCAACGAGATAACGCCATTCATTTTCTTAGTTGACCAATGAGAATGTTTTTACTTTCCCTTGTTTTGTCTGTTAACAGTAACTGACGGAAATAATTGCGATGAAGCTCGGAATTGAGTAATTGAGCTCGGAAAGTAATTTTCATTTTTCACTAAATCAATTAACACAGACTCCATATTTTGTTTCAGGTTTGTTTATGCTGGTACTTCACTTTCTGGCCACAGCTGGACCTAGTGTGCACGCCACGAACGCTTGTGATTGGATAACTTAAGAACTCACTCTCCGTCGTGATTGGGCAACTTGAGGACATAACGTAAAAGATGAACATGGGCCATCATTCGCGTTATGTTTATGTTCTTAAGTTATGTTAAGAGGCGTATTATGAACGTTCTCGTTCCCACGCATATGCCCAACCCTTAATTTCTTAAGTTAAGTTCTTACGTTACGGAATTTAGGAACAAGGAATTGTACAGCAGAGCGGAGGAACTGTCAAGAGGAAGTCAAGGTGGAGTACGATAAGGAAGAAAAGAATAAGGTGGATAGGACACACCCTGAGGCGTAATGAGCTCCTGAGGATTATAATAGAAGGAAAAATAAAAAGGAAGACCCCGAGGAGAATGTCGAGGGACAAATATGTGGGGTAAAGTATTAGACACGCCAGAAGGAAAAACAACCAAGAGAGGAAAAGGACAGAAGACTCCAATAAACCAGTCTTCGGGTCGAATGAAGAAGATATCCCTAACTTCTACGAGTATTTTGTTTTTTTTCCCCGAGGATAATGACGAAAATATTTTCGATTGAACGAATGAGAAGGCCCCGCGAATGCACACCTCGTACTCCTTCGAGCCGTTCAACATCACCGTCTTTGATTATAGGTACCGAGACGGTCGGTTTACCACCCGTTCTCCTGCATTTATTCGCAGGTTATTTGCCAAGTCTGTCCGATAGGATCTTTCCCTTTGAACCGCGCCCCACCCCTCAGCCAGCCAAGAGAGAAATTTCATCCGCGGAGATGGAGCTCCTCTTGAGCGAGAAATGATTGCTCGAGCCTCGGTTTATCAAGTGCGAACGCTCTTGCTTCATGTGTCCAAGAAAATATTTGCTTCATCATCGAGTTGTCATTATTTCAGATCGTGGGATCAAGTCTCCGTCAAGTGCAAACTTGGCGTTGTGGTACACTTGGAATTATTTCAGTTACGCCTCCCAAACAAATGAAAGCATTAGAATTATTTTTTTATAAAACGAATGCCAATTCAAACTCTGAAATAGCAGGGATAGATTTTGACATTTTCCACGTATTTGGGAAGTACTTCGGTCGTTATTGAGTACTTTTTCGCGAGAATTTAGAGAATAAATGTTGATAAATAAAGGTGTTCAGGTGTTTTCAAATTAGATAATCTGATAAATTCAATAGAGTTGTGAAACGTTTGAGAAAACACGCTGCGATTCCACATGTGTGTTTTCTCAAACATTTCATAATGCAAGAATTTCACCAAGTGACGCCTGAAACCATATGCAATAGAGTTAGTTGGGAGTGAGCTACCCCATGCCCCTCCCAGCCCCACGTGACCCATGACAATAACCTTCGCCCCTCTCTTCAACACAACCTTTCTCCTGTTGTATGTTATGAGCTTGAGCTCACTTGATGATGGTGTAGTACACCCAAACTGGTCGTGAATAAAGAAGAAGTTTTGCTATTTTGTGGAAATTGCAAATTGTTCTCATTTATTTCATTTTAGATAATCTGAATTAGACATATTGAAGACTAATCTATGCTTGAATATGAGGGCTATAAAATATGCGTTTAGAGATCACAGGATGCGCGAAGGTTGGTAAATTTTGACTAACGAGTATGGACACGAATGAAAATGGTGAATGAAGAGTGGAAAACCGAGAAGGCTGAAGTGAAGTGAGGGAGAAACGAGCTGAGGTACAGTGAAAGTTGTTGGTCGATTAGTGCGATCAAGAGATAATATGAACGAGCAATAGGAGGGTTTGGAAGGAAAACGAAGAATCATTTTACTTGGCAAGGAGCAGAAATTAAAAGCAGAAAATTGGCTGGAGAAACGATGAAAGGTGGCGAGAAGTCGAAGTCGCTGTTTAGACTGTCGGATGAGTGGGATGGCACGGGGAGGCAGGTAAAGGACGAGAATTTTAGATTGATCGAATGGGATCGGAGAGTATAAGGAGCCGAAGGGGATAACGATAAAAAAAAAGAGATGTGGTTTCGAGGGAGTGCTTCACAAGTCCATGGTCACGTGTAATGGATTTCAGGCCCATTACGATACCTATTCGGCAAGACCGGTAATAATCGCAGCGCATTTTACCGGCGACGAAAGTAACTATTACGTCCGAGACGAAGTACGTTACGTTCACGATGCATATTAATTACTTCATATCTCATTTCACTCGTCGTTATTGACGAGATGACGAAGTATCTCACTTTATTTATTTTTTTTTCAATTGCTTATGATGAAGTTTGAGGGAAACGGGTAGCAGCCGATCGCTCCAATCAGGTTTTAATGGTCGCGTTCGCCCATTATTCAACCTCGTCGTGATAGTCACCCTTCGCGGGGGTAGTTTTTTCTTCGCCTTCGCCCGATGAGGAACGCGGTGGACACAACCCGGCAGGCTAACCTACAATCACGATGTCTGCGCCCTGATTACGGGATATACACTCGCGCTCACTCCTGCCGAGGGGCACGCACCGCAGCGTGCGAGGGCAGATCGGGGAGCACGCATCACGGACGATTAAAATGACAAAAGAAACGATCGCACCTGCGAAATGCGTTTGTTTTTTGTTTCACGATCCTTCCCCCCCCCCCCCCCCCCCCCCCCCCCCCCCCCCCCCCCCCCCCCCCCCCCCCCCCCCCCCCCCCCCCCCC
>WURS02053720.1:0-10890 GCA_011762765.2 Rhinocypha anisoptera | reverse complement strand
AGCCTCGAAATATTTCCGAAATGTAAGTCTATCTTTTTATTGTTTCTGTGTGTGAATGTTTAGAAGTGTGTGCGTGTGTTCGTTGTTGCTGCTCATCTGAGATTTTCCGAAGTATATATATATATATATATACTTAATTCATGTGCCTGATCTTACATTTCAGCCTGCTGAATCTATTTATGCACCGCGTGACTAAAGTTGACCTGTGTAGCAACAAATGATCCTAACTATTGCGATATAAACGGAGGATCTCTTAAACCTCATAACCTCCCTAAAATGATGACGAAGACCCGACCTTAGAGATCTAATTATCGTTTACATCGCTTTAACGTAGATGCTCCACCGAGCAGGTTGAGAATTCTTTGTCGATGGACTTTCGTCGTGCGATTGCTGGTTTCACGATTCCGCGATCACAAAATTTCTGTCGTGAAACGTCGGATATTAACCACTCGGTCATGCCCCCGAGGTGGACCCGTGACGCAACTCGAGAGCACCCTACGTGACCTGCACTAATTTACGAATGCCGTGGTGGGAGAGGGACGGGGAGGAGGACCCGCCAACCCCTTTCGAATTTTCCTTCGGGAGAGGTTTGGCACAAATCCACGGCAATAGCGGAGACGATTACCCGCCGAGAATGAATCCCGACTCCGGTCTCAAACTCAATCACCCATGGGGCGCTTCGACCCTTACCCCCACCCCTTACTCCACCGCCAGGATGACCGAGTCGCGATGAGCGTGTCTGAAATACGAGTACCCTCATATTTTCGTCGTACTAACTCGTCCCCCACTGATTTATCTCGACGGCGGTCCCCACCCCCGATGGAAACCGTTGTACAAATCACTAAAAATCAATGTAGGTTTTGAATACTTTATATTCTTTCACAACAAAAATACGAGTACAGTTTTAAAATTACAATCTTTACTGTCGAAATAAAAAAGCATTGAAATGTGACACTGTTTTTATCATGAAATTTCACCAATCGATGAGCATTTCAGTGAATTTTATGCCCAAGTCGGTGATTAAAATGAGTTATAATTCACTCTTGCCTGCAAATGATTTACGGGGACTATCAAGATTTAAAAAAAGGCAATCGGGTATACCCCAAACACTAACATTGAAAACTACACAACAGCTACTAATGTGAGTTTTACGACGATTCCTAAGGATGCGCAACATACTTTCTTATGAACCACATTCAAATACACCTCTTTAGAAATCAATTATAATTTTTATACCCGGCACTCTACATCCTCTAACGATCAAAACGTATGATCATCGTATTTAAAATCTTTATAAATGCTCTTTAAGTCATTACCTGTAATAAGAGTAAATGTATTATATTCCTGAACCTTCGCACTACCATATGAGCATATGGGATGATTTCAATAGTTTTCCTGACATTGACTGATTTTGATGACAAAGATTAAATCATGGATGAATGTCATGCTTAGTAGAAATACACCTTAAGGAACTTCAACATTTTTAAAAATACTGTGCCTTTATGAATAGTAAGATTTAAATCGGATGTTTTGTTTATGCTGACTATGAGCCATGTTTATAAGTGAAACTTTCGAGACGATATTCACCACGACGTGGTTAGATGTAGATGTTAAAAGTGTAAATTTCCGTAAAATATCAAAAAGTGATAATTATAAAGGAATGACAATCAGAAAACAATGATGATTTAACGTAATCATTTCTAGTTTTTAAAGTTGCATCTACTGGAGAAATTTTTCAATGCCTATTTCACAATTCTATGGGATATTTTTATTAGATCGTCCACCTCCCTCTCATCCTAAAAAAAATGTCGTTCACAGCAATGGAAAGGAGGTACAGAAACGTAAAATCCTTAACAAAGACGCAATTATCAACCAATGGCCATTGGAAAAAATAATGGAAATTATCACTTAGTCGAGGAGGAGAGTAGGTGGTGCAGAGAAATTTGACTTTTTGGATGGTTTATCAAGGTT
Source organism: Rhinocypha anisoptera (assembly GCA_011762765.2). Taxonomy (NCBI): domain Eukaryota; kingdom Metazoa; phylum Arthropoda; class Insecta; order Odonata; family Chlorocyphidae; genus Rhinocypha; species Rhinocypha anisoptera. The sequence continues at coordinate 8,919 of WURS02053720.1, read as the reverse complement.
ACGTAAAAGTGACAGTTACCTAACACAAAGAAAATAGCTCCATTTGATTGCCACCAAAAGGAGGAGGGGTGCGGGGATCGTAAATGTGTGCACTTCCTTTGTGACTAAAGCAATCTCATACCCTTGGATCCGATATTTTTCTTTTGTATTACGATTTAATTTACTTTATATAATATTAACCTTTCCTCCATTCCATTCTTTCTTTTCCTCCGCCTCCTTTACGAAGATATTTCATCGCCACCCCTTAAGTTGTCCTCGTATATGAATATCGCACTGCCTAAAAAACAATTTAATTTGCTCCCCAAACCTCAACCCACTCTCCTTCCTCTCCCATGGGGTAACCTCCGTCTAAATCCAGAATTTTTGGCTCCTCTCTCTCTCTCTCTTTCTCTCACTCTCGCTCTCTTTCTCTCGCCCCGAAAAATCCCTTCCACCGCCGTCGACCCTTCCTCCGAGTGCAAACAACCCAACAGCAGGATGTAAACTGAGGGAGAGAATAAATAATAATAATAATAATAGAATCGAGTAATATTGCAGAGGAACGAGGGAAAGCCGGAGAAACAACACTAGCGGGAGGATGAAAAACAAAGGAATACGGACTTCATCCGTCACAGCGCCGCTTGTTTACAGCAGCGTGTTTGGATAACAAACACAATTCACAGTCCAAAACACTGACTCTCTCTCAATGACCTCCTTTCCTTCAAATGGATGGCATCCAGGGCACCATTTCACTACGAGGAAAGAATTTACAGTGAGGCTGAATATATCTATGCGTAGTGATGACTTTTTTTGACTCGGAGAACACTCTTTTGTGAGAGGAACTATGGTTAGAAGAATATTCATTCCTTTTTATTTTTCAGAGCGATGGATTTTCCTCACCATCGTCAAAGATTTTTAATTGCAAGATTGCGTTATGGGATTTCAGTGCAAAAGACATGTCTATCGAAGCTCTAAAAGCTATCCTGTCACCCTCCAACCTCCTCCTTCCTTCCCACCCCTAGCCTTCATGGAGCCTACATTTAACATTACCCATCATTGTATGCCTCAAACGCCATTCTAGGCCTGTCCCTAGGGTTCTTCCCTCCGAATATTCCTTCCGGTATACATCAATATGTGTTATTACTTTCACTCTTATTGTAAGTGTAACAATATAGATTAATTTTGGATAAACATTGTCACTGAAGTATCTGAAAAAATAAATTGGTCAATCATCAAAAGATTCTCTTTCGAGTTATCTCTGAAGCAATTCCTCTTTCTTCCTCAGGTTAGTTTAGTTCATAAACTTCTCTTTTGGTCGGCTATTCTGGGTAATTCCTCATTATCCACTGGATCTAACAACCATTGTTGTCAGCATAGCTTTTTCTCAAATTGTGATACCGTCCATGACTTTTCCCGTATGAAAGTATACTGCAGGCATTATGAACCTCTTCCTAACTTTCAGAATAATAATATTTGCCGAAGTAATCGTTTCTTCTGAATGAATTGCTTTTTTCCCTGGATTATTTTCCTTATATTCTCCTTCTATTTTCTTGCATCATTTTCTTTCCTAAGTGTTAAAATTGTTTAACCTACCCAGGTGATTTAAAACTAGCTTGATTTGACAATTACTTGCCTTTTTTCAAGTTAGTGTAGTCCATAAGCTTATTTATTCAAAGTCTCTTTTTACTAGCTAGACTGTTCAACTAGGGTTCGCGGAATGTTTCTAGATTACTCCGTGAGAGACTGTGCGGGCCATTTCAAGGAATGAGTAAAACATCTTTCTTTATTTCTACCCGTATTCCAGTCAAATAACAAATTTGAATCATCTTCTCCTTGCCTCTTTTTTGCATATATCTATATTTATTTCATTAATCGCTCATCAAAGCCATGGAAAGGATGCAGATAATGTTCGTATAATAAAACAGTTACGTGCGTAGGTACAACGGTTTTTCTCTATCGCAGCTCTCAAAATTCACACCCACTTTGAAGTACGGCACAACGGGTCAGATTTCGGAATCCGACTGGCGGAAGGTGGAGGTGGTAATGTCACGTGGGACACGCACTCGAAGTAAACGCCCTCTCATAAACGGGAGGCGTCAAATAAAAACGATCTGAGTCGTTAAGATTAATTTTTGAAATATAAACACTCCACGCTTTCACTCCCCTCGCAACTCAACTCACTTATCTCGTTTGCGGCGAGAGGTCCCCCCGCACCCCCCGGGGTCGTCTCGGATCCCATAATTTGAATGACTCTTTAAACGGATTCTCTGGAAATGGGATTTTGCAGCATTTCTCAGAATTTTCCACATCCCTCCCGTAAACCTACTCTCTCGCATCCTCTTTCTTTTTTACTCTGGCTGATATAAAACAATAAATTCTACATCGACCCATTCATATTCAAACCCCTGGGAAAATATATCGGCAAGAAAAACTGAAATTAAAATGCTATATGACTGAAACATATTTCGTAATCTTACCTGCCTCGGATTACACTAAGGGACGAGATTATGAAATGTGTAATTATAAAAGGATACTTAACTCATGAAAAGGCATTTTCTACGCAACAAAATAGTGAAATACTAACATAACAGAATTCACTTTATACGTAGAGGTAGTTTAAATTAGTATTTTTGTTTATAGGGTGCTTCGATCATTCCGCACCTCTTCATCTCATAGAAAAAACCCAATCTGCACAAACACAGCATCCATGCTCTGGGCGGGATTTGAACCCGCGACCTTTGGATTAGCCGGCGAGCACGCTACCCGGTCTGCGGCAGTTTAAAAGGCTGTAAAATGCAAATATCGGAGAAAGAATGTGTTAAAAATATTTTGAATAAGATTCGATTCCTTAGATGTAGAAAAAATTACGATAGGATTTGAAAAAGCATTCGACAAGGTACATTATGAAAAAATAATAGGTATCTTGAGGGATTCCTCAAGATGACAAGGACCTCCATATAATTAAAAATATTTTTGGGTTGGTTGATGCTCTTGAAGTCCTAAAAACATTATCAGGTTTCACGTTGAGTGAAGAAATCGGAAAAAAATAAATGTAAAGATGGCGAAATATATGATCATTAGTCACCAAGAAAATTAAACATTTAATTAAATATTATAGAGACTATTACAAATATTTAACATACTTGGGGAATATAGTCAACTTAGCCCCGATGTTGAAATAAAGCGTGAAATAGCTATGGCTAAAACCAGCTCCAAAACATGAGCACTTTCTGTGCAATAACGCAATAACTCAACTGAACTCTTAGAGGATGATCAAGTGTTACATCTCGTCAGTTCTCCTTCATGGTGTGGAGAGGAGAAGAAATTCAATAGCATTCACTTAAACATTCATGGTATGGTATCAGAATTATATACCTGCCATTTTGCTGGTGACCCAATAAATCTAAGAAAAATACTTTACAACTACTAGAAAATATTTTACGCAGCATTAAGTCCATGATTCATAGGAGTAAGCTGTGATTAATTGCATATCTTAAAGATAGAATTTTATAAGCTCATCATAAATGTTATAAAATTACATCTTGGTAACGCGAAAACAAATGGTGAATACTAGGGACTTTTTATAAGTTGTAGGAGTCATTAAAGCCGTATAAAAAATAAGGATGACATTATTAGAATCGCCTGAAGAGTAAAAAATTGCATTTCGTAAATTGTATTTTCATGAGGTCATTCATGTAGAGGTACTTTCTACTCGCGAGTCAAATATTAATATAGACGGTGCAAACAGCCGTTGTCGCTGAAAGCGAAGTCTGCTATAGCTGCGCACGGAGGTGGACTCATTTTTCCGCGGTAAGCAGTCTCCCAAGCGTCGCCTGCACCTGCTTTATGCCTACGCAAGTCGGTTGATGAGCGTTGCCCCGTTCGCGGCGAGGGGGAGCGGTTTTAGAGGGGAGTACGGCGGGGTGGGCGGTGCCGCGTGGCTGGCAGAAGGGATGGGAGGAAGGGAAGGGAGGAAAAATAAGGGAGAGCGGCCAAGAACAAATGCCCCTGCGTCCCGGCGTGGCTGCAGTGAGTGATATACGGAGGAGCGAGATAAGTGTTTTGAAAAATCGCGCCTTTCGAGGGTCAAATAAAACTTGCGGAAAGTGCCCATTTCGGTCTCCCTTCCTCCCTCTCTCTTTCTCCCTCACTCTTTATCCCTCCCTCCCTCACTCTCTCTCTCTCTCTCTAGTCCTTTCTGCACATCTCTTCACCATCTCTTGCCCCCCTCTCTCTTTCTCTTTGTCGCCCCGGGCTTGTGCAGGCATATTTTCCTCTCCGCCCTCCCACTCCTCCCCTCATTCCCCCTCGCTGGTGGATCAAAAGGAGAGAGAGGGAGAGAGAGAGAGAGAGAGTTAGAGAGGGATAGAGAGGAGGGAAGCGAGGGGAGTTGGGTAAACACGCACGGCTGACAATATAAATACACCCCGCGATAAAACGTCGCGCGGGAAGACGGAAGAATGAGAGTTCCCTTTATTTTTGTTTTATTGTTTTTTTTTAAAATCCCTTCCTACAATTAAACGATTAGACTCGCGTGACTGATGAACATATTTCCTCTGACTTTCGTAATACCGCACATTGTTTTTTTTAGCCAATCTTTTTAACTAAAAAAAAATTGTTTTCTCCATACTCAAGACTTTAACAGACTCATTTATTAATAATGAAAGGAAAACATTTTAGAATATATATATATATATCGTAACGTGAGGGTGTTTCTTGTCACGGCAGACCGCATTTGATGAAATTAAAAACTTATAAAAAGCAAACTGTTCATATTCATTCGAACTCAGAAATTAGGTGTCATGAAAAAAATACCTTAAAGCTCAAAGTTGAAGATTCCACTTGAGTGTCCAGTATGATATATAACTTTGTTCTGATTTATGCAAACCTTTATACCACCCGAATAAACTTTATACAGCCTGAATACCTTTATACAAATAATTATAGTTTGTATGTCACATATTTATTAATTTTTTGCAACAGATTATATCCTACCTCAATTTACTTCCCACAGAAATAATATATTCAGCAATATTTCTCAACGAAAGCTACCTACTAGAAGTTCAAATATAAATATTTATTTAATTAAATATCTCATTTATTAATACATTTATTTAAAAGGCCGCGATTATTCAGCCATCGTTAACCGCCACCAAAGATTAACATAAGAATGCTTCAATATGGAAGATTAGTTTAAAACTGTGGCTTATCCACCAAACACTATTGCTATATGTTATTATCACCTAAGTTGAAGGGCAAGAAAATGAGTCCTCCCTTATAAAAATAAAGTAATTGCCTTCACAATTTTCTAGAACGTACGTCCGGCACTGCTACAGAAAATCAGTCACCATTTTTTCATAATTCCACAATAGAAGAAAGAAGCACAAAAACACTTTCTCACTCGAAACTGACTTCTTCCACCCAAAGGATTTAATCAGTATCATGCAACCACCCAACAATTTTATTGTATACAAAGTCTGTATCTACTTGAATTGTGGCACCCGCTAGCAATAATTCTCTACTTTTTAAATTCATTTATCGATTTTATACCTACTGAATATAGGTTTAATTGCTGCAGTACCTTTAAGCATCAATTTTCGTACTATTAATTTGGTCTTTACTTTGCGCAGTGCATTTTGCTATCCATCTATGTGATTCGAGGTAGGTAGTGATAGATAGCCCTGAGTTAAGAGCGTTAGGTTAGAGAACTGGTCACTCCAGCTGCCATTCAGGAAAGGAGTAATTTTATGGACACAATATCTTCCTTGGAAATCACAAGCAGCATAGAGGGAAAGCCTCATCCTATTACTCTGATGTGTGAATTGTAACGCTCAGCCGTTGGGCTTAATACTAGGTGACCTACATCCTCACCTATCAAACTGACCTTTGGGTTGGTTGAATAATTTGGTTTATTTCTGATTCGCTTACCTTCGTTTTCAGCGAAATATATTCTTAAGATTTACATAGTACACTTCAATCACAATTCCCCTTATTCTCATATTTTTTCTATAAATACAAATTTCATCGACATGAATAAGCAGTTTTGTTTTAAAATGTACATCAATCCTATATTTGTGTGTGAGATTCTAAATCCGTAAAACCTACCCAACCTACCCAATCTTTGTGGAAGTTCTTAATAATAATTAGTAAATATCTTTCAGTACAGACTAAATGAATAATTTCATCCATTTTAGGTCTTCCAAAACAGTTTATGACGAAACCGTTATATTATGATAATATTATATTAAGCTTGATATAATTATTGACAATCTCATCAAATTAGTTTTTAATTTGATCGGTTAATGGGTGCTTGAATATATTCCACAATTACTTCAAAATCCACCGCAGATGCATATATGTATTCCCAAGGTTTTAATTAACATAACAGCCTTCATGAGCCCACCGTCTTCTCACATCCCCGAACTCCTCCCTTAAAATGAGTGAGCAAATTCTTTGTTGTATGCGTCACTTCCTACGACGGCTAATCTGCAGTAGTATCTCCAATTGTTTTCCATTGTACTATAGCATATTGTTCCTGCGACAATTTACTGAGGCAATTTTATTCGGGTAAAAGTTACAAACAAAAAACCTACATCTACCGTTTGCTGTTTTAGTCTTAATGTTTACACCATTTCGCATACGTCCTCTAAAGATTTTTCACTTAAAATCAATAATAACACTTAGTAGGCTACATATTCCTTCGTACATGTCCAGAGTCATTTCATTTATAAGCCAAAAGGGAATTTCGCGATGATTTTCCAGATGATTTTCGTGATGATCTTCAGTAATTATATAGATATCGTCGAAATTCTATCTAATAAACTAAATAAAAAATATAAATAAAATCGTATATGAAAATCTTCTTTCGCATACATTTACTGGTTTATTAACAGGGATTTATTGAGGGAGGGATTAAGCCAGTGACTTTAGTCCCAAATCAAAGGTAATGCTTTTCAAATGAGTGAGGGATTCAATGGAAATTAGTATCCTTGTAACAAAACGTGTCATTTTCACTGAAAATATTAATTTTATGCTACCATGAATATGATTATAAACAATTCTTTAAATAGTGTTTACCTAAGTGTATCAAATTTTAACTTTGGTTTTCTACGATTTTCCACTGCAATATTAAGAGTTTATATTCTAAGTATATAAACACTTCCCAAATAATTGATTGAATGAATCATAATAATGGTGTGCCTCTGCCGAACGGAGTAGAATTATAAAAAAATATATTGGGTGTAAATTTTGTGCAAAAAAATATAACACGAAATTTGGCAAATTTTGAGTACTCATTATATCTCATTTGTTAAATGGATTCTGATAAAATCTGGAAGCTCTGATTGGATTATACCTAATTGTCGTGCATTCCACGATTACTATATTTTAAAATATTGAAAATTATACGACCTCGTACTACCTAAAATCGCACCAAAGAATGAATTCGTGGACACATAATATTTTTTCACTACTACTATAGCTATAATTAACATTATCCGTCATTGTCCTTAGATTTACGAAAGTCTAACAAAACGTATTATTTTGTGTGCGTGTGTGTAATTGTAAAAAAAATAATTTAAGGCTTTATACCGCTCTCATTTTGGGGATTTATGTTTATTTCATTATCTTTTCATATTTTAATGGGCCACTCACCTTTCGACCTGCATAAAATATTTCCCTCTTTTAATCCCCGTTTAGGTGCCGGTCCCACAGTCACGATGGTCAACCTTTTGCAAAAACCCGAGCAGGAGAGGATTCGCCAAATTAGGTGCCCTTATGCTAATTTTATATTTCGCACGTTCAGTGGGTAACTGGTGGTTCCCCGTAGAATTTCCCTCCCACTGTACCACTGCTGCGGCCAAGGGAGAGAGAGAGAGAGCGGGAATCAACAGCGCCGCCACGGCCGCTAATCCGAGTGGGATTGTTGCTTCGCCATTTCCGTGCGCGTTTGATATTCCAATCTCTCAAACGCCACCTGTATCCACCTGGTTCCCCGCCATCTAAAGATTTCATTCCGTCTAATTTTCATTCCTCGTTTTAATTCTCCAATAACTGCTTTAAGATATCCAACTGCCTTGATACCGGGCATTATTTTTAAGATCGGAGGGGGAATTTTATGGTTGACCCTTGGCTTGATTAGGCGGTGGCCAACTAATTTATATTCACTCTTTTTACCAATCTCACTCCACACTAAATTACTAGGAAAAAATTATACCTGTTGTAATGTGAGGTGTTATATTGTTATACCTGTTAAGGTATTATATTGTTGATCCCACATTAAAATATTGGAAAAGATAAATAAAACCAGTGGTTTATTGGTTGGAAAAGATCCATATACGTATATCCATGGTTTATAGTACTACTGGCTTCCCCGTATGCAAAGGGACACATGTTAAACTCACACTATCATAAATCACCAATAAAATTAAATGAAAAGTCTATATTCCACATTAAAATATTGGAAAAAAAAGAAATCCAGTGGTTTGTTGGTTGGAAAAGGATAGATATATCCATGGTTTATAGTATTATTGGCTTCCCCGTATGCAAACGGATTCATGTTAAACTCACACCATCATAAATCACTGGGAAAATTAAATGATAAGTCTACATTCCACATTAAAAGGCTGGAAAAAAAGTTTAGTAGTATATTGATTATAAAAGTATCGGAATACCCTTGGTTGTCAGATTAATCTCTTTCGATTCCCCAAATACAAAGGGATGCAAAAGAACTGTGCTGAAAGTCAGCAGAGCCAACGAAGGGAATTTTTCCTGGACGACCATAAATACGGTATATTTCTGATTGCGGCTACTTCCTGAACTTCGAAACTTCTTTTTTTCAAGTTCTGCAGCATTTGGCCATAAGCCACAGGTCCTGGCAATTCCGCACTTCCACCCCCCCCCCCCCTCCACGAAATCCTCCACCCTCCGAAATGGTGGAAT
>WURS02053709.1:0-10890 GCA_011762765.2 Rhinocypha anisoptera | reverse complement strand
CGTCACCCGGTCTCGAACCCGGGTCCCCCGGTCAGTAGCCAACCACTCTACCCACTGGGCTACCACGACCTCTTATTGATTGCTTATGAATCTCTATTTCCAGAATATTAATTTCAGCAAAAGCTGATTTTATTTTTGCCCTTAAATCTTATTAATGATTTCCAATGAGCAGCTTTATATATTAATTGCACTTCAAATAGTTCTCAAATAAATTTTATGAAACAGAAAAAAAAAGGTTTTAGTAAATGATGACTGACATGTTTAAATACAGAGTGGTTCTGGGCGACATGACCGAGTTTTTGTTATAAATGTCTCCTGTCTTTACAACTGAATTATAAGTTTTCCGTCGCATGCAATTGGATCTTTGCCTGTCACCGCATCGCTTTAAGATGTTGAAATTTTTTTCAAAGAAGTGAGCTAGAAAATCGTTAACTAGCTTCTGTTTCGAAAATAATATTTGATTGATTTAAGAATCTTTACGTAATTTTTACTTAAATTATTAACTAGCTATTTATAATCGAAATTAAATATTAATATCTTCACCGATTTCATTTGGTATATACTTTAAATTCATTTTTCTTCTCTCATCATTTTTCTCGAGTTCAGTGGAGTCATGCAGTCGGTCAGTAAAAAGTTCCTACGGGCGAGAGGTCTTACGACTCATCTCACATGACTGGTCCAAATTTCCATGCAGCCACGGCGTTAATCTCCGCGGAGTTCCGAACTCGAGAGCGGCGATAATTCGATTTTGCCCGTACGCACACACCAAATCTACTCATGAGGGTTGATGATGAGCATATGCATCAACATTAATGCATGCATGACAGTCTCCGCCATCGTAGAGCATTTGGAAGAACAAAATTAACAATATGTTTCATATAAACGTCATTATTTCCTGAGACCTATGATTTTGTAGGAAGAGCCCAGCATGCTGCCAAGCGAAACTTTTTAAACTCGTTGCTTTGGAATAACGCCTCTATAGTTATGAAGTTGCAATATTTAAAAAATCGAATGTCAATACACAAGGTTAATCTACCATGTATAAAACAATTAAAAATGCTAAGTTAGACTAGAGGGATTATAGAGTCCCCCAACGAAAAGGTCATCAAAATGAACCACCTAAGGTAGAAACAAATACACTGCTAAAAATATTACAAGAAAACTGTCCATTCCTTCACATATATGGCATATAGAGAAGTGAATTTCAGTCATTTTAACGTAAAGGTATTGCAAATTCCAACTGGTCTTAAAAGTTAACAAATGTTCCATGGTTTTATTTCAGCTACAATAGAGAAGAAAATGTATATCATTATTTTTAACAATGCATGAAAATCATTATTTTATAAAACTGAGTACTTGTATTCTCATTACAAAAAACTTACAGTTTGATAACCAGATCAAATATGTTTTAGTTTTAAAACACTTATGTATCATTTGTATCTTTTAACATGCGATATGAATATACATTATTGCTGTTCAAAGTTCTTGGCTTTTATTTTCTATTGTAATTATAAATCTTATCGAGCCTATAATTGTTTTGCATCATCTAAATTTACCATAGTGATAATAATCGAAAAACCTTTGCTAAAATTGATAAATTGATCTCATACTTAATAATCTGACGATAAAGATCGAAGGCTAGAAGTAATAAATTTTATCAGAATTTGTAGTCCTGAAAATACATTTATCTGAATGATTCGTATTGACAAAGTAATTTTAATTATTTGGTAAATACAGATTTAAAATTGAATTATTCAATCTTTTCATTAATTAATGACGATATATGTTGAACTCTAATGGCCGAGTAAGTGTAACTTGAAAAAATTAACAAGTTCCTTTCATGAAGGACTTTATTCTAGAACGAATAAGAAAAAAAGAATTGAAACGTTTTTTATTTATTTGTTCACTTAGCCTTCTGAATATAATAATAAATAAAGGCTCCGATAGAGAAACAATCGATTACAAGTAATTGAATTATGGCTACTTGCAAAATTCGACATCGTAGAAATGGTATAGGACCTGCATTAATATTTTTGGCTAATGGCTAAACATATACGATATGTGAAAGCTTTTCATTCACTATTATTCATTAAAGAATCGCTTTTATAATATATTACATGAATTATTGCTCTTAGGGTTAAGCTGAAGAACAGGAATTTTTTCTACTTAATGTATCATGGAATATTGAAAGTACTCATTTTATATTATGACAATTTATTCGAACATCAGCGATATATCACCTTTAATAATTCATTTCGTACATCAATTTTGCGTGTATTGAAAAATGTGAAGATGACTTATAGAAATTTCATCCAGCTATGCCCAATGAATTCCAATGTTTAAAAAAAAATAATTTAATTACTTTCAATCTTCCCATTGGATTCTTTATTTCCCTTATCAGATTATAATAGTAGTTTGGTTTAGAGGGTGCTTTGACAGCTATGATCATTTAGATTATCAGATAATATATGAAGGTTTAGTCATGAACAATAGACATGGATAACTTTTTCGATCTTTCACATTTATTTTTGTTGTCTTTCTTGTACTTGAGCTCGGGTCAGGTTGAGTCCTTAGCAAGACCCTATAAGTGGGATTTCTTTCGAATATTTTCGTATTTTCAACGATTTTTTTCTGAAAAAAGAGGTAATTTCTTTCTAAAAACGTGCATAATAAAGGAAAAATGGATATCTATTGAAAAAAGGAACGATAGGCATGGGAGGTGGTGGCAGGAACAAATATTACGTTCGACTCTTGTGGATGCTGGTCCAGAACCCAAAGGAGACAAAAAGGGAAACTAAAAGGAGGGGGCAGAGAAAACTTTGGAAATCTCTCCGCCAACTTTTATGGAATTCTGAATACGAGAGTGGCTGGACATCGGGAAACCCTTTACTCTTTCTTTTTAAGCAATGAAAAATAATACATTTCCGTGGAAAAGGATGAGAGTGAAAAAGTCAACTTTTTCCTACTAAGAATTCGCGTCTAAATATTCCATCAAAAATTATTCTAATGCATAACATAATTCAATCAATTTGCAAAAAGAATTTCATATAAAAAGTCATAAAATATATAGGTCAATACATGCCCTAGAGAAAGAGCATACATTTGGACAATAGTCATATAGTAATACTCCCCATTATTTTTCAAAATACTCTCATTTTGGCCAATACTCCGGACTTCTTAGAATGAAGGAAGTAATCTCTTTCCTACTTACCTCTCGTTCATTTAGTGTAGATCCCTTGAAATAATCAACTACCTTTTTCAGATCTATTTTTTTCACTATTTTCCTTCCGAACTATGTTTATTATCCAGTATCAAAAAATCCCTATGAATTTAGTTCGAGAACTCCATTTCCGGGTTCTGCATCAAATCGAAGCCCCCATTGCTTTATATCAAGAGGTCTTAACAACCGTTTTCCTTAAAAGTTCCTATGACGCTGGTATTTTTTATCTTCTCACTTTGCATTCTTTTTCATTGAAATTATTTACTGCATTTATCCATCGAAGTTGATATCTCTGAATTGCTTATAGAAGGTATCCTTTAATAATTATTATGTAAAAATATTATGGAAATTTCTGACATGAAGTTTGGCAGAAGAATAAAAGTCTCTAGAAGTTTTTATAGTTTCCCGAAATTCTCCATTGACTCTTATTTTTTAAATTTAACTTTATCTTTTTTTATCTCCCTCTACCTCTCCGTATCCAGTTCTCCCTCAAATCTATTCACTAATTTACAATACATCTAAACAAAGAACAGAATACATAAATGAAAATAATTAAAGGTTTAGTTTATAGCATTCAACTTGCACTGAATAAGAATGTTACATTGAATTTAATGAACTTGAGAACACCATTATAAACGACTCTTGGAAATTGCATTAAATATCATCCTCACGGCACAACATATCCTACGTTTGTCACTTTTTACAGTTTTCATTTTTTTATACAATAATTTCTGAAATATCACCACCTTTTAATTAAACCATTGCAGTGAATTTTAAACCCTCTAAATGATAGGAAAAGGGTCAGAGTTTTACGATTTACGATTAAAGAGAGACAATTAGATATTATCCGGAACAATTTCGACATTTCACGACAATTAGGGAGAAAGAGGTAGGTGGTATTGAAAATTCGCAACAAAATTTACATGCAGTAATATAAATATAAGTAAGTGGTATAATTTTATGGTGAAGATAAGTGCATAAAAAAAAGATAAATTTATAATGTTATCTCTTAATACCAAGAGTACAAATATCCTCTTTCGTCAGCGAAGGACAAAACGATAGAAATCCATGCTGAATCCGCTATACAGTACGCTATACCTCGCTTTCCCAGATTTCCTACTCCTGCCAAAGCCCCCTATTCATTCACACTCAATGCTCTTAAATTTCTGGCACTAGCCACCGCATTTGAATGCCAATACTATTCCTACACCATTCCCTCTCCTCTTCATATCTTCCTCCAGCCCTGAACTCAAATCTGGAATCTCGCATACACCACCGACTCTTCTTCGATCGAAATTATTTCAAGTCTACCGCACACACTCTCAATATAATTCCGCTTTAATCTGTTTTAATAATCCATTAGGACTATATTGTGTTGCATAACCCACAGTGATCAACCCGAAGGTTGGTATGTTGGTATAATGTGATGCGTATATGTTATAATATTGCTATAAAACCTGTCGAGTGTCTCTATCCTACAGTCACTTATTATAATTTTCGTTGTGGACCCAAAGCTGAACCCCTTATGTTGACGAGCATTTACTGGGGAAGTGTATCTATTTTCATGTTCGTCATTATTAATTAGGTTATTGTTAAGATAGAAGAACGTTTAGGATAGTTTGTCTAGCAGTATTTAGTGTATTAATAATTTTTTTTCAAGGACACTTTGTTACTAATTTAAGGCAACAAACAATGAAAGCTGATCAACAATTAAAGATGATGAGAAAATCTTTATCAAAATTTTCTGCTTCTACTAAATTTACTTGAAAAACATTATTGTTTCGTCTCCAACTTTAGCACTTTAGATGTTCTATTCCCCTAGTTCTAGTCTCTTTAATAGATTGTTATGTTACATAACTTTTCCTTCACAATATTCTACATAATCCAATGATGTCTAAGCAAGATTCGAATCTACGAAATACCCTGGAGGCTGCCGTAAGGGCTTGCGCCAGTGTGTGAATCCACGGGGGGGAATATTCTTTCAAGAACACACACATAATTAGTTATTACCAAATAATAACATTCATGCAAAATAATTCAATAATTCATCAATATAATTTCTACAGCGTCAATGTTAACAATTAAAGGAGGATATAATACACATGTAAGATACCAAAAATATGCTAATTATTCTCCGAATTACTCTCTTCACGAATTCGACCATATCCATTAACTTCTGTGTTCGTATGAAAACAAAATGTCATTTTATATCCATCTATTATACAGCCATTCTAATTGAATTTCTGTGACGTGATCTGAACTAGTAAGACGGAGCTAATATGTCTCTTCGCTAATGCAATCTACCTCTAATTTTTACAATGATTTTAGATTGTATTTCAAGATACAGTCTACGATTGACTCTCAAACGAATTCGCTTCGTTATTTTCGTTTCACTGTTTTGTTTATCATAAAAACTTCAATCAAACCTAGCGGCTTGATCAAATTTACATAATCAATCTTGAAAAATAAATTCTACTACCATTTTATTTCCAGTAATTGTAGTAGAATTACAATTTTTGTTTATAGGGTGCTTCAACTGCTATGGTCATTTCGCCCCCATCTCAAATCATAGAGAAAACAACTTGGACAAACACAACATCCATGTCCTGGGAGGAACTCGAACTGGCGACCGAGTCAATTCCCGAAGGAGGAGGTGGTACAGTGAAGTCCCTGACCCTATGGGGCCCCATTCAAAGGGAAGAGATTGAAACTAGCTATCCGGGACTATCGTCAACAGCGGGACATGACGGCGTCTCTTCGTGCCTAGTCAGATCAATGCCCATTTTGATCCTAGAAGAGATACTAAATCTTTTCCTATATAATGGAATCATCTGGACATGGACCATCTAGTTATCTACCAAATGACTCAATAGATCACAATTATTACAGAAGATAAGAAAGAAATTAGCAAAAAATGTATTTTTTGTGTCAAAATTGTGTCAAATTTTTTGTGTCACACTTTTGAAGGCAAGAACTTTATTTCAATTCTAAGAAAGTCTTCATTCCAAACAAAAAAGACGCTGAACTGCCTGGAGATTACAGGCCCATCACGGCCTCATCAGTCCCTCTCAGAGCTTATCACAAGGTTCTAGCTGGCCGCCTGCGGGGAGTCCCGTCAGAGGGCATTCGGGCCAAGTGACCGTTTTTCCGAAAACATATTTCTATTGGACCTTATCCCAAGAGTTCATATAGTGGAGCACAAATCGAATTATTTGGCTTCTATAGACGTAGCCATAACCTTCGATTTCGCATCTGTCGGGTATTTTCAGGCGTTAATTTGTGGAAGCGATTCATAATGAAGATGAAAACACTTGGTTTTTTTTTGTGGAATGAAATTTTCATGTGGAAAACCAAGTGATTTCATCTTCATTCGTGTCTGTCCATACACTCACCCGGGCGATCAGGTGCAAGGGACTGCCGACGGAAATGGTGGACTAGATACAGCATGCATATGACCTGAGCCAGATGCGATTTGAGGGGAAGGGATGGGTGTCCGAATGGATCCATCCCTTGAGAGGGCAGGGGAACTCCCTATCTCCCACTCTGTTCAACTACGTCATGGACGAACTTATGGCGAAGTCCCTGTCGACATTGGCATGAGAACGTCGGGGGAGTCGCATAATGTCCTGACTTTCGTGGATGATTTAATCCTCAGATTAGGTTTGCAGTCCCTGCTGGAAACAACCAGCTGCAGGATTGCGGCACGGAAGTGAACGCATCATAATGCTTCACTGTCGCGGTCAAGAACATCTCGAATGAGAAACGAGTCGTAGATGGAGGAGAATCCCGAAGGAGAAACGAGTCACGGATGATTCCTCTTGTAACTTCACTATCGGAAGGACTACTTTACCGGCCCTGATTAGGTCCGATTTGTGGCGCTTTCCTCAGGTGCCCTTCTCACCGGAAGGGCGTCTGATGCCTAATCTGAAAACCCTATTGGCAAACAATTTGCGGAGGTCAACCTCTTCCTCTCTGAAACTTCAGCAGCGGATGTGGACCCTAAGGATCCATCCTTGATGCACTTAGCAGCCTCCAGGGTGGTCATTCTGGGGATCCTCAGATCCCTGAATAGAGACATTCGAGAAGCTGTTTGACAATGGCTGCGGATGCCTCTTGACTGTCCGTCCGCCTTCATTCATGCGGACATTAACGATGGAGGGTTGGGGATTTTGTCTCTTGGATGGACCATTATGTTGCCGAGGCGAAATAAACTAGTAAACATTGCCAAAAAATACCTATGTGACCGGGCAGCATGCAGCCGAGCTCATCTCAAAAGAACTGGCTGGGAATCGCCTCAGGCTCACGGATGGTACCACTCATTTTGAAACCGCCAGAGCAGTCAGCAGGAGACGTGCGGAAGCTCTCCATAATTCAATAGACGGCAACGAGCTACGGTACGCACTAGGAGTTCCCCAGCAGAATGCGTGAGTTGGTTGATGGAACACCTTTACTTTGAGGAAACGTTTATGTCAATTCCATCCGACCAGGGTAAACGCTGTCCCTCTCAGATCACTTTCCTCTTGGGGTCGAGTCGGTGACCGTAGTTGTAGGGCTTGCTGTGATGCCGTGGCGACTCTGAAACACGTGCTACGGATCTGCCACCGGACTCATAGCCCGCGGATCAAAAGACACGAAGCCGTGGTAAGATTCAAAACTATTAATTTAAAATTAGATTGCGTTGGTTAATTATTGAACTTTTTTTAACTGGCTGAACGTAATAGGTGAAGGGGAAGGAGCGGGATGAGTAGGGAGAGAGATATACGGCGACTTTTCTCGACTGTCCAAAGGCAACTTTCTGCCAGGAGGAGAGTTCTCCGAGTGTGAGGGAGAATCCAAATGGTGATTTATTTTCGATTTCCTGCGGTGACATTACATCTCACTTCGTGCTGGCTTCAGAGTGAATGAATTTAAAACTATAAATTGTAACCGATTTCCAGAATAGTGCTCAGAATTATAAAAAGTACGTCGATAATTTAGAAGGGGAATAGCTTTGGGCCTCGCATATTGTGACGGCGTCTGTTGCATGCATGTTTATAGTGAGAAGTCTGACATTGTTCCGCACGTTATGGATGATGTTCTGCTATTTTGTTTTTCATGCGAGTGGCTTCATCTAGAGTGTGTATAATGTGTCTCTTAACATTTTCATTTGGGATTGAATGTGAATTTTTGGTGGTGACTCAACCCCTGCTACACGCCCTTGCGGCGGCCTGCAGGGTAATGCCTAGAAGTAGACCCGGTTCTTTAACCTTGGTATTTCAAATTCGATTATTTGACCAGGAATTCTACCGTTGTTTCCCGTGGTTTATCGATTGATGCTGTGTGACTTTGATCGCTCCATCATCTTTCTTTCTTCTTCTCTCTTGTTTAAGGAAACATTGATTAAATAAGTTTGTTGCTGAATAAAATCCTTAAAAGAGGTAATATAGATACGTAGCCCCATTTAATTAATGGGATCTGGAGCTATAAATTTCGTCTTAGCCTTGGACAAGATATTTGACAAAAAAGAACAAATGGTTAGTAACGATTAGACATTTTTACAGCATTTAATGACATGTAGGTAATGTTGTTATCATGGTGTATACCAAATTCCAATATGCCGCAACGGTGTTTAATTTCACAGATTGATCTTTCTACTTTCTCATGTGGAAAGGATATGACATGCCGAAAATTCAGACACATTAGCAGCAGGAGACAAACCGCTGTGAATATCCTAGAAAAGCAGAGAAAATGTGGGAAAGTGACGAAGAAGGATCACTAAAAATAAATGTCATTTACATTTAGAAATAATGCTGAGACTTATATCCATAAAGAAGAGACTTGAAATAAGATTCGGAACAGGTTCTTTGATATCATTGTCGCTAAAACTTTACATGGTACCACTAATTCTAAGAAATATAAATCTTCCTACCTGCAGGGAGGTAAACTTAAACTTAAAATGTAATATTGGAAAAATGTAATACGAAACATACATTAAAAATAAATGAGGATATAAAAACCTATTAAAATACATGCCTCATCATGATCAAGAAAATTGATGAATTAGTGACTTATTCTGGGTTCATTAAAATAGGATTTAATAAGGAACAAGTTAAATGTAGAAAAGTTGCCCAGACCTGCTGCAATGTCAATTCTTCAATTCCGTTGGAGTTATTGGTTGTATTGCTAGAAGTATATCCAATGGAGATTATGGAAGTACAGACTATGCATCTGTACTTCCAAACTAGAAGAA
Organism: Rhinocypha anisoptera; assembly: GCA_011762765.2. Taxonomy (NCBI): domain Eukaryota; kingdom Metazoa; phylum Arthropoda; class Insecta; order Odonata; family Chlorocyphidae; genus Rhinocypha; species Rhinocypha anisoptera. The sequence goes on along the minus strand of WURS02053709.1, from coordinate 1,441 downwards.
AGTTTAAAATATTCAAAGTCAGGAACAATTAATTTGAAGTTACGTGAACCAGGAGCTTTAGAGACTGCCATTAGGGAATACATTATTCACACTGGTACTGCCATTTTAGGAGAGGATTATCTAATAACGTTAAGTGCGCTATCAGACAATATGCAGGCAATTTAATCAGGTGCCCACATAATTCATGCCTGAGCAACAGGATGTTCTCTTACAGGTTTATTTAAAGTTCGATTTAAACTTGAGAGAAATGAATAGTTTCAGGGGACAATGTGGCTATAGATGAGATTTGGCCACGTAATTTTAACCCTGAGAGCCAGTAGAAGCGCTTTAGATGTAAATTTGTGGTATTATTATTACCAAAAAACACCCAAATATGCTACTTCATATCGTAACAATTATGGTCATATGTTTTTTATCTTCAGAGAATGGTGTATCAGTATGTCGCACCAGCACACAAAAGTGTACATTGTGTACAGCATAGCAAAGTGGTGAATATTTACTAAGTTATTTCGATATGATAAGTCCGAATTTCAAAGCAACAGGCAGGATGCTTCACCACGATAATATACGAACATAAAACAAAAATTACTGCTGAATATTCTGGCTAAAAACAATGCGAAGAGTGTTCTTCATTTTCTCTAATTTATTTCTTATTTCTTCCAAACCTCATGTTACTTTTATCCGTTTTCTAACACAACGGATTTTGTCGTTCTAATGAAACATACATCCAATGCAATTGAAGGGACAGTAATTGCAACCATCACAAATTTAATGAAAAATAATCAGAGAGTTCCTATTAGAGGTAGAGTACAGCCGTGGTGTTTGATTTTAATTAACGTATCCGATGCTTCAAATATTGCTTTAAATCTCGTTAAATTTCTCTTAAATTTTGAATTATAACATTAGTATATTGAATCATAACTTAAAAAGTTCACCTAGAAGATTTGCATCATTGATTTCCTTTTACTCTACCTTGTCATTTAATTATATATCCCCAAACAAATCGATCAAAACTTTAGTACTGTCAACTAAATTATTTTTTTGCAAGTTTTGTCATTTTCGCTCTATTTTATGAATGGAATTTTATTATCCAACATCAAATACTAATCCGTCATGAGAAATGTAAATGCAAATGAATATGTGGTACTTCGAATCATGAGTGATATAGTTTGAGTTACTGACACCAGATACTTTAAGATGAGAGGGAAACGCTTTGAAAAGGGCTATTTCTCCACCTCGAAATACTCACTAGGCTATTCATCCACCTAGAATTCAACGCAACCCCTACAGTCGGAGTATCACTAGCACGCGATTTCTCTTCCGCTCCCTTTCGTTTAACCCCCCCTGCTCTAAAGACTCGCCTTCTCTTCCTTGGATGTATCTCTCGCTGTTCCCCTTTTCCATTCGCCCCCCTCTCTCCCCCCCCCCCCCAACTGCTTGT
>WURS02053699.1:0-10890 GCA_011762765.2 Rhinocypha anisoptera | reverse complement strand
AGAGAGAGAGAGAGAGAGAGAGAGAGACAGAGAGAGAGAGAGAGAGAGAGAGAGAGAGAGAGAGAGAGAGAGAGAGAAACAGAAAAGGAGAGAGAGAGAGAGGAGAGAGAGGGAGAGAGAGAGAGAGAGGAGAGAGAGAAAGAGAAATAGAGTAGAAAAGAGAGGGAGAGATAGAGAGTAGGAGAGAGAGAGAGAGAGAGAGAGAAACTTGGGGAGACAGAGAGAGAGTGGGGAAAAAAGGCCCCCGACTGGGTTCACCAGCGCATCGCAGGTCGATTCCAGGTGCGTTCCCCGCGTACCTCATATGACTCGCTCTTCTTGGCCTTGTTACGCAGATAGCTGCGTTTGGTGATGAAATTCTTGGAAAAATCCCGAGACATCTTGCTTGTTCCAAGGTAACTCTGGACGTAGTCATTGATGTCGTCCGGCGAGTCTATCTCCTTCAAAAAGTCGATAAACACGCCCACTGTAAATCAAAAATATACAAACACAAAAGATTTAACAGTGAATGAATGAGTCAAAATCAATAATCAAACATAAATCAATCAAAAATAAGCTTTGAAACTCACCATCCATATTAACCTCAAAGAACTGGTTGAGCACTTCAGTACACCACTTGTCGAACGCTTCCATAGTTTCCACTTGAATGTTCATCATCAAACTTGCATCCTATAAACAACAAAATATTTATAATATAAAAGTATATATATATATTATTTATTTAACCCTTTCGCTCCAAAAAACACTATTGGGACGTATGTGTCCCGCTCATTCAATTAGCGATATAAGCATAGCACACACTCATTCCGATTTGGTGGAAGTAGCAAAGCACAGTGTAGAGTAAGGAACCGTACACAGAGAACGTACTGTCACTCACTCTTACTCTGCTTTTGACACTCCTACCAGAAAGGAATGAGTGTGTGCTATGGATATAAGGCTTATCTTTTACTGATAATCTTTGGGATCGAAAGGGTTAAATAGTTTATAGACTTGCTTACTCACTCATTCGATTCAAATACTGACTTGATTCGATTCTAACTTTCTATAAGTTGTGATTCGAATTCTTATTCGAATCGAATTTTCTGCTTTTTATACTCGTAATTCTCATTTGATTCGAATTTTCTACATAACTATTAAAATTTTCTAACTTTGAATAAAACTTTGGGTGTTATAAATCTACACTCTAAACCAGATTTGATGTTTTTGGTAAAATTTTATTATTTATATAAAGGTGAATATAAAATTTAGACTAGAAATAAGATATAATGGGTAAAATTTTACCATTATAACAGTAAAAATATTATTTTAGTAAACCTGTCCTATTTAGAGATTTAGAGTGATTTATTTCTTATTTAATTCAAAAATATTTTTTTAAAATATGATTCGAATTCTTATAATTCGAGTTTAACCGTGTAAACAAACAAAAATAAAATAAACCCCACTCATAAGTCTTACCTCACAATTCTTCGCCCTATTCGGTTGCAACTTCAAGGCAGCCGGCTTCACGTGATTCGAATTGCTATGATTCGGTGCGGTTCTTGATGCAATATGATTGGCGGTGTTCTTGTTGCCAAAGGTCAACTTATAACTGGCGGGAGTTCTTAACTCATAGTAGTCCTCTTCTTCATTATGATGATTGTTCATCATCATCATTTGAGGCCTTTTGTTGTTGTTGTTGCTAGCCGCTGCTGCCTGTTGTTGCTTACCACGAAGCATGATAGCTCGCTTGTGTGCGGTAAAGAACTTGGAGAAGAGTGAGGCGCTTGGATTGTGTCCAAGGTAGTTGTGCACGTAATCTGGCATCTCACTTGGTCCGGGTCCTTCTTTGATCATCGAGATGAATGCAGGCGCTATCAACGTAAAGCAGAGTATTATTATACAAATATATTTTTTACAAGAGGGCCGAGTTATGCAAAAAAATTGAATTAAATCGAGCGAGAATTGAAAAAGTTCGCATCCCGAATCAAATTGAAGGAGAATTTGAAAATTTATGCACAAAATTCGAACCGAATCGGAATAAAATTCGAATGATAACACAAAAAGTTAGATTCGAATTGGTAAAAAATTCGAATCACAACAATGGATTCGAATCGGTTAAGCACAGTGGAAGTAGCGTAACTTTCACAGTACACAAACGTGGATGGCACAATACAAAAAAAAATGATTGAACATTAAACATAGGACATAGGAAATAGAATATATATAATCTCCTATATATTAATGAATATGGTTGTGGTTTTCTATGCTCTGTAATTTTTTTAGTATTCTGCCACCCACGTTTTTGTACTGTGAAAGTTACGCTACTTCCACTGTGCTTAACTGATTCGAATCCAACTTTGGTTGTTGTGGTTCGAATTTGTTACCAATTCGAATTCAACTTTCGTTGTTGTGATTCGAATTCAACTTTGGTTGTTGTGGTTAGAATTTGTTACCGATTCGAATTCAACTTTGGTTGTTGTGGTTCGAATTTGTTACCGATTCAAATTCAACTTTCGTTGTTGTGATTCGAATTTGTTACCAATTCGAATTCAACTTTCGTTGTTGTGATTCGAATCAAACTTTAAATGTTGTGATTGATATTCTTAACCAATTCGAATCTAAACTTTCTGTGTTATAATTCGAATCTTATTCTGATTAAATTCGAATGTTGTTCGAATAACTTTTCTAATTCTCACTCAATTCTATTCGATTTTTTTGCATATCCCTTCGAATTATGATAACTCGAGTTCGACTTCGGCAGCTTTGCTTAACCCTTTCGATCCCAAAGATTATCAGTAAAAGATAAGCCTTATATCTCCTGTTGAATGAGTGGGACACATACATCCCGATAGCGTCTTTGGGAGCGAAAGGGTTAAATTTGCGAAATCGAGAATTTTTCAAGTCTGTAGTGTTAATGACTCAAAATAAAACTCACCATCAATCTGTTCAAAATGCTGACGTAGAATCTCAATCGAACAGTTGCAGAGATCTTCGAGACTTTCCGGTGCAAACTTGGTGAGATATGATTCCTTTTGGATATAATCAAACAGAGTGTGTGAATTATAATTCAAACAAAAAATCATAAATTAATCAAAACAATCTAATTTGAAATTGCAAGAGAATTGCAATTGCATGCAAAAGGAGAGAATGTATGCTAACATTGCTTGCCAGAGGCATGCACGGAAAGAAACCGAAACCCGGGGCAGGTAAGTAGTTAACATTGAGGGGTTACTTTAGCACATCATTCCCAAGACAGTGACCACTGAAAGAGATTAAAGGCCAACGCTTGAATAGCTATGTGCGTATATGTGTGTTTGTGAGCATACAAATACCATGCAACAATTACACTCACAGAAATAGTTTCAGTAATCACTGAAAGTAAGTTAAATTTGTACTCCTCACTGAAAATTCGAGTTAATTTTCAGTGAGAACTGCAAAGACTGATGCCAAAAAACCACGTTTTTAGCCTAAATCTTGGTAAGAAGAATTCTAAAATATTCGTTATGTCATTCAAAATTTCATAATCGAATATGAAAATTTGAAAAACTGCCAAATATTTCTAACTGTCCCGAATTTGATTCTAAAGTTTCGGTTTTTATTTCAAAACAATATCGTGTAAAAAACTAATTATAATTCAATTTGTTTTTTAAATCCACATTGTTTAGTGTTTTTACACTATTGTTTTGTTATAAACCGAAACTTTAGAATCAAATTTAGGACAATTATTAGGAATATATATTTGGCAGCTCTCAAATTTTTATACTTCGACTCTATATATTCTAAACTTTCGAATGACATAAAGAAAATATTAGAGAATTCTTCCTACCAAAATTTAGACTAAACTTGGCATCACTCTTTAACTAACTTTCAGTGTGAACTTAAACCATTTCTATGAGTGATTAATGCGTGGGGGATAACTTACCTCGAGCTTCTTGACTAAACGAGGAGTGCTCTTGAGAATCGTTCGCAGCATAGTCGAGTCTACCTTCTTACCAAGACGCGATACTTGGCTAGTATGGTTCTCCTCTTCCCAACTACCTCCAGTAGTAGTAGTAGTGGATCCCTTATTCCAAGCAGAGTTGCCCGTAATGGTAGATCCACCGCCACCACCACCACCCTTAGCCACAATGGCTGACAGTGGTGTCAAAGCGGGCGTTGGAACAGTCACCTGAGTGGCCAAACGTCGCTTCTCCATCTCTAATTGTCGTTGCTGTCTCATCACGGCAGCCTTCTCTGCCTCTTCCGCCTGAATCTCCGCCAGAGTCTTCACCTTACCACTGTCGTTTTGCTCTTGCCAAGCATTGGAAGCCCACTTCATCGGTACTCCCCCAGAACCAGGCTGACGAGCTTGGTTAGCCTGGGAGGCAAGAAACGTAGCCATCTGTTGGTGCAGCTGCCTCTGTCGAGCCTCCTCCTCTTGTCTCTCCTTTTCCTCTTGCAACTTTTGAATCTCACTAATCGACAGTGTGGAAACGGGCGCCGGTTCGGCAACCATCTCTTTTCCCCACACCGATTTCTTCGGCAGTTGTGGCATTTGAGGAATCTGTTGCGGTGGTTGAGTCAGTACTACCGTGGAGGACTGAGGAATCTTCACCTCATCCCTCGGTTTGGTGCTTAGCTCAATCACCGTTGGTGGAGATGGTTGACCTCGGTTGGCCTTGTTCTTATTATGTTTCGATGGTACCGGTTGAAACGCGCCGTCTTCTTCCTCGAGTTCCTCTTCGTCCACATTCACCGGCTCATGTCTTCCTTCTTCCACTTCTTGTTCAGTACTCTGATTCTGTTGCTGTTGTTGCTGCTGTAACTGTCGATACCTCTCCTCAGCCTCGCGCTTCTGAAGCTCTTCGACTGCGGTAACGGAAAGTGCGCCGGGTACTAGATTTTCCCAAGCAGAAGGCGGTGCAGTGGTGGGTGGGAACTGGGATAGCATTTGCAATGCTGGATTGCTTGAAATTGCTTGAGATTGTGCCACTGATGCTGCCGGTGGTTGTGGTGGAACATGCTTGACTTTCTGGGGAGAAACCACTGCAACAGGTGGTGGTTGAGGCTGTGGTGTAACTTTTCTCGGCACCTCAGATGGCTCTGCCACTACAGGTGGCGAGGTGACCACTGGGGTGTGTTGGGGCATTGTTGGTACCGAGAAAGACGACTGCATGCTACTCGGAATCTGTCCCGCCGTCGTAATCTCCTCTGCTTTATGACGTTCTTCGAGTTGACTCACGGGAATAAACTCCTGCGGTGGCTGATTCGGTATGGTGCCATGGCTAGTGACGGGCGGAAGTGGCGCCACCGCAAGACTAGGCTGCATTTTGTTGACCAGTGCCAACAACCGTTCGGTCATCACCTGTTGTTGCTGTGCCGGTGGTAACTGAGCAATCAGTGGATCATTCTTCAGTATCATGAAAAACTGCATCTGTACTTCCGGCGAAAGCAGCTGCAATAGTGCTGAGGTATTAGTCTGAGTGGATAAACCACCCGAAACCGAGACTGGTTGCGGTGGCACACTAGGCCCACTCATCATTGGACTCGGAGCCGAATGTTGTCGCTGTAGGAGAGCCTGTTGACTCGAAGAGAGAAGACCTTGGTTAGAGCTGAACGAAGTTTCCTGTGGTGGTTGCGACTGAGTGAAGTTTATCTTGTGATGAACTTCCGACTCAAGACGACTGCCAATCGGTGCTGCCGATGCCACAAAGTTACCCCCTCCAATGCTCACCGGTTGTTGTGTGGGAAAAGAAACTTGCGGCGCTGCTCCAATCACCGGTGCCACCGAGTTCAAGCCAGACTCGGGTGGAGTGAGACTTTGATGTCGAGCGAACACTTCGTGGTTTGAAGAACCGGGACCACTCGGAAAGAAGAACTGATTGTCCCCCGCAACAGCCGATGCACTGTTCGGCGGTTGCGGTGCCTCGAACGGTATCCGGCCGAATGAACCCATCAAATCTCCCAACTGTGTAAAGTGATCATCACAGCCTCGGCGCACGAGCAACTTCATGGCAAAGTAGCCCATGTTGAACCATTCAAGCATCTCCGAGGAACTAAACGGACCTTGCACCTGGCCTTGCGGGTCTCGGTAGAACCACTTGTTAGCCAATTCACCATCTTGGGGGACTTCGTAAGAATTATCTTGAACTTGTTGCGGTTGGGCCACGGCAGTCGCTTTTGGTTCCACTCGATTAGTCTCACTGACAGGCTCTCTCTTGTGCTGCTGTTGTTGTTGATGTAGAAGGTGTCGGTCAGTATCGATAGACCATGCCGAGTCGAGCGAGGCAATCGGACGACTTGACTGGTTGATCGAATTGGTTGAAAACACCGATGAAACAGACGACTGGACCGAGTGAGCAGTGAGATCCTTGAGAGGTGGCGAAGTGCTAACAAGACTAACAGGCTCGATCGATTCGAACAGTCCAAACGTATCGGTAAACAAGGAGGACGAAGACGGGTTGGTTGAACCCAGTGTAAAACGATCCACCAAACCAGAAACAGCTGTTTCGGTATTCGATCCAACGCCACTACTTGCAAAGCCAAACAAATTGCTACTATTACTATTATTACTACTATTGGTCGAGTGAAGAGTTGAGGCAAAGGTTGATTGTTGGCTAGTTTGGTGAGTGCTTCCCCCAGTGGGGCGTGGCTTTCCAATTGGGCCTGGTGAGTGTTGCTGCTTGGATTGTTGTTGTTGTTGCTGGTGCGATTGTTGCTGCTGTTGTTGTTGTTGTTGCAATGCAGCTTGTTGCTTTTGCTGTTCCTGCATCTTCTCATTTTCATCCTCTTTGAGCAACTCACGAATCTGTTTGGTCACCTCTTCATCATCGCCAACGTGATGCATGATGCGCAGAGCATCTTTCTCGAATTTGGTCAATGAAGATTCCACTTGTGAATCTGAAACAAATTTAGTTCAGTTTAGTTAGAAACAGCAAAGATTTTTTTCTCAAGAATAATTATAGCTTATTTTCAGTGATAGAGTAACTTCATTGAATCTCCTATATATTAATGAAAAGTATGGTCGTTAGTTTCTATGTTCTATGCTCATGTTAATGTTCTGACATTATTGGATTTCTGCCATTTTGTGATCTGTGAAAGTTAACCGCTTAACCGATTCGAATCCAACTTCCGTTGTTGTGATTCGAATTCATCACTGATTCGGATCCAATTTCCGTTGTTGTGATTCGAATTCATCACCGATTCGAATCTAACTTTTTCTGTGTTATAATTCGAATTCTCATTCAATTTGATTTGAACTTTTCCAATTCTCATTCGATTCGATTCGAATTTTTTGCATATCGCCCTTCGAATATTGATTATATATATATTATTGATAATCAAAAAGAAAACAAATCCTCAACATAAAATGACTCTACCATTGAAAACTTGCTATAATAAATATTATTATTATTTAATTTATAATAAAATTGATTATGATAAAATAAATGTAAGCCAACTTTGCTTGTCAGAGGCATCTGAAAAATATCCTCTGACAGGTAAGTGGTTGGCATAGTTTAATTTGGCACATGTTTCCAAGACAATGACCATTGAAAGTGGGCCAGTGCTTGAACAGCAGATATGTGCCTTAAATTGCTCGGTAATAAAATCTTATATAATAACCTCATATAAGAAACTAACACAAGAATAAAAGTGATTTACCTTTTTTCCGTGCCGAAACCGAGACCGAGGTAGAAGTAGGAGTAGGACCAAGACTTGGATCGTTAAAGTAGTCAATCTTTTGTTTCTCGGTGGTAGACACACTGCGAACAGGTTCACTTGGCTTACTACTTGAAGGTGCGATTGCTGCGGTTGTTTTATTAACACTACTACTACTACTAGTAGTAATAGTTGATGGTTTATGGTCTACTTTCTTCACCACTGGTTCCATCGGTGGTTCCACTGGTTTCTCATTCGCAATAACAATCTCCTTTTTGATGAAAGTTTCCTTCTCTGTGCCGCCACCACTTCCAACGGAAGCCAACGAACCCTTTCTCGACTTATCCTCTAGTGACATCATCGTTCCATCCTCATCAAACGATGCCTCGTGAAACGCTCCACTGGCATCAAAGGTGCCAACCTTAGTCACATCGATCTGACTGGGATCCTCGAGACTCCACTCGGGCAGCGAGTTTCGACGATCATCCTCGTCGGAAACGCTGCTTGATCTCGGGTAGTGCTGCTGCGAGTCACGTTGATTGTTGTTGTTGTTGCTTCGGAAATCACGAAAAGAGGTTCGCTCACGATCGGTGCCAAATTTTCCTCCATAGTGATGATTACTATTACTATTATTACTAGTAGAATTATTGTTGTTAGAGTTCCACTTCTCGCCATAGCTCTCCGAACGAGAACTTCCGCCTCCTCCGCCATATCGACTGTTGAGCGATGACGAAGTAGCCGCGTTATTCTTCGCCACCGCCGAAGCGCTACGACCAAAGAGATCATTGAACGTGCCCGAAGAGGTGGAACCGGTGCGAGTGGGCCCCGCAAACAGATCTCGATCATCGGGGTCGTTCATATCAAACGGATCCTTATTGTTGTTGCTATTGCTACTGTTAGCGGTGGATTTAATAAAGATATCATTCGACTCCGGTCCCGAATCAAAACGACCCCGAGTGTACGGTTTGGCTTGTGACTTGTTGTTGCCGCCACTGGCCAAATGATTCGGTCCGGTGCGTGGTTTTCGGTAATCTCCGGTACGAGTAAACCCTTCGCTATAGTAACGCGATGACGAGGAGGAGAAACCCGAATCCGCGTCTCCCGGTTCCAAATCGCCACTTCCACTGGATGACGAGGCGAAAAAATCCTTTGATTTGTGCATTTGCGAAGCCATCGCGGGTTTGCCTAGAAAACCGGGAGGAGGTGCTGAAGAAGTTGCACCCGTAGAAGGTGGATCGGTACGCCAGTTCTTCGACGAGTCACTTGGGCCCGACTTCCAGTCCAACTTGCCACCACCACCACTAGTAGTGTTAACTTCAGTGGCAGTTGAATTACTATTAGTAGCAGTGCCAACAGTACGCCAAGGTGCCATAAAACTATTGGCGCTATTTTGTGCATTGGAACCCTCGGTAGAAGATCGTTGCAAAGGTCCACTGGATTTTTTCACCAACATCGAAGAAGGCGAAGTGATGGTCGACTGTGACCTCTGTGGAAGGCCACTCGGAGGACCACTCGGTTCATCGGTAACCGACGACATTCGATTAAACAGGGAAGAACCCGACGAAGAAGTGCTTCGAATATTCGGTCGTCGTTCCACGGGAGGACGATCATTGATAATCGGGCCCGGAGCGACACGTCCACTTCCAACAACCGGTCCTCGAAGATTCGAACGTTCGGGAAACATACCAGGACCGGAACCGAGGCTTCCATTTCCAAGTCCAATCTTACGTTCACGTGGCACCGAAATCGGATCCGAACGATCCCCGCCAAGTGAAACCAGTTTCGCAGTACGATCTTTAACCGGATCCCGATGATCACTGTTGAGTCTCTCCCGAAAGTCTCCCCCACCGAGTGACTCCCCCTCGACATTTCCACCCCCACCGCCACTTTTATGGTGTTGTTTCTTGAGAACAAAGTCACAGTTGATACTCTGCGAAAGCAGTGCTATCTCTTCGGGAGTTTGATCGATAAACGCCAGTGGGTACTGTTTGTCCTCCACATAGACCTCCTCGTGTTCGGCAAGGTCACGTGGCTTGCCAAGTTGACCCGTTTTGACGTAGTACTTGTAGAAATCGAGCATCTCCTCGCAACTGTACCGATACTTGACCACGGTTGGTGCTTTGGCGTTCGAGAACTTGGAGCTCAACGCTCCACCAAACGATCGATCTCCACTGTTCGCATCTAGCATCAGCGGACCTTTTGATTAGTTCATCATCGAGCACAATTTTTGATTAAGAAGAAGCAAGAAGAAGAAGAAACCATAGAAAGGGAAAGAAGAGAAGTAGAGGAAGGAAAGAGATAGAAAGTTTATATATAATAAGAGAGAGAGATAAGAATACAGTTAACCCTTCTCAAACTTACGCGTTGTTGCAAAGGCAAAGTAAAAGGAATTTAAAATTATTTTTTTAAACTAGTAAAAAATATTTTTTTAAAAATAATTTGTACTCAAATAAATGAGTATTTAAAACTATTTGAGTAAAATTACTGTGAAAAAAATACGGTTACTTAACACTCAGTTAGGTTTTAGAGGTCACTTTCGACCCATGGCATTTTTTGACAATTTTTTAATTAAAATATGAAACCTTTAACAAAAAAAATTTGAATTTTTCAAAAATTAAATTTTTAAATAAAAAATAATTAATGAACAAAAAAATGTTTAAACTATTAAAAAAAATTCAACCTATTCGAGTACCTTCTATATTTTGCCTTTACAACAATGCGTTAGTTTGAGAGTTAACTGTAGTTTAGAGAAATCAAAGAGGTGAAGATAGAGAGGTTGAAATTTTACTTACTCATCGGGGCACTCGAGTTGGAATTATTCCCTGCATTCTTTCCCGTCTCGGTCAGAGCTCGAAGCCATTCGGGACCAAAGTTCATCTCGGTGGCAGCCATTGTTCAAAAACTGTTGTTTTCTTTTCGTAAAATCAATCGATTCTGCAATTCAAAATAAAATTTTAGTGATTTTAGCTTAAAATAAGATTAAAATCATAACACAGAAAGTTAGATTCGAATTTGTTAAGAATTCGAATCACAACAGCGAAAGTTAGATTCGAATCTGTTAAGAATTCGAATCACAACAGAGTGAAAGTTAGATTCGAATCGGTGATGAATTCGAATCACAACAGTGAAAGTTAGAATCGAATCGGTTAAGAATTCGAATCACAACAGAGTGAAAGTTAGATTCGAATCGGTGATAAATTCGAATCACAACAGTGAAAGTTAGAATCGAATCGGTTAAGAATTCGAATCACAACAGAGTGAAAGTTAGATTCG
>WURS02053679.1:0-10891 GCA_011762765.2 Rhinocypha anisoptera | reverse complement strand
GTGGGTGTACGTCCTCGGAGGGGGATCGGAGATGGCGGAAGGTCCCACGGCACCCGTACCCGCCGACACCGTCTGCCCCAGGCCAGTACCGAAGCTCCAGTCTGAGATGCCGTCACCTACGAAAGGAAACGTTAGTTGACCTAATCACCTTCCTCGTTCACAGAACAAGCCAAACCATCGGGAAAAACAATAATATAACGATCCTCATGGCGAAATATCGGAGGATTAAAAAAAAATGTTGGAATCTCAAAATAGTGGACATTGATCACTTTTCTGAAATTAGTGTTAATTGTACCCCGGGAATCGTGGGTTTGAGATATTCCACCACTTTGATAGCGTGGTCCTTTAGTGTCATGAAGATAATCCAGTGTGAGTAAATTTGCTAAAAGGATCATGCTTTACCTCAAAATATAGGAATAACCGACTCTTTTCTCTCATAAATTCTAGGAAAATACAAAGCGGGCTCTTTTACAACGAATCGATTCAGTGGCTCCACTAATGCCTTCTAGAAGGCATTCATGCTCTACAAGTTTACGAGTTAATCTAAAGGAATTGAAAAGTGAGATGGATAAACAACCTTTAAAAGACGCTTGCTTAGGAGAATAGTTACAATTATGACGTTAAACTTAGAAGTTAACCCTAGTATCTGACCTTCTACGAAAAAATGAAATACGATCGCAGAAATATTAAACCAGTCACTGCATTATAGCCGTGGATTTTTGAAGGTTTCCGTGGTGAAGTTCTCAGATAATTTCCAATGGGACTTCTACCAAGATGGCGCTTGGTGTCACGTTCCACCTTGCTTCCCCTCTTTTTCCTTAAGTAAGCTTTCAATTTGACTGTAGGGAGACTTTGAACCAGAAACCGCTGAAATTTACTACTTCTTACACCACAGCCACTACAGCACCAGTCATCAGCCCTATGGGGTGCTTTCATAACAGAATGAAAGGTTCAGAAAGTAAAGCAAGCGGAGTTTGATGCATCGGGCGAAGACCGGATAGGACAGGACTGTGCTACACATCTATGGATCCCTAGGAAGATCTGGTATCCAAAAAATCACTCTGCTCGGAACGTGAACCTGGTTCCCTCGTTATGTAGCAATAGTAGTATTTTTGTTTATAGGGTGCTTCGACTGCTATGGTCATTTTGCACCTCTTCGAGTCGTCGAAATAACCCATCAGGACAAGGACAACACCAATGCCCTGGGCGAGACTCGAACCCGCGGACTTTGGATTAGCCGGCGAGCATGCTACTCACCACGCTAACCCGATCGGCACCCTCGTTATGTAGTGAAAAATTTGACTAACTGCAGCATTACGATCCAACCATGCACCTTCGTGGTACGTAATAATTTACAGTTAGATGGTGGGAGAGCACCACAGTGCTCCGGAACTCTTTTACTTTGAGGTCTGTGTTCGTTATAATTGCAGGCGATTTGAACCAACATCCACGATTTCCTACGTAATTTAAGGCATTAGATACAGGGACCAGGCATTGTTCAGTATGCCTCCGAACTCTTAAAAAATACATAATTTGATTGGGAGCCAATTGTAAAACACGGTAGTAGACGTGAAATTGCCAGCAAACATGGTCCATCCGGATTCCCCTTGCACTACCATGCGTATTCGAATATCAAATATTTACTTTTCTCAATTATTCGTATGTTGTGGATAGGCGACTAGGTGTAGCAGAAATATTCACTGACTCCTTACACTGCGTCAAAATGTTTAAATTTTCATTTTAGTTCACATGTTAATACAGAAAATATGTAACTCTATCTAACACTTTGAATGTTGAGAAATTATGGCTTGCATGCGTGAGAATTATTCCCCTAGCTACTTCTTTAACAAATGCCGAAGGATTTCACTCCATTTACCTTAAAATCCTCGGATAACACAAAGGCTTCACAATACTCCTGGATTCCATTCGTGTAAAAAAATAAAAAATGTTTTCAGAATTATGTGATAGTTACAGAAATGTTGAAGTGTTTGCGAGTTTTACACTGGGTCAGGGATTCGGTTGCCGACTTTTCAGTGGCAGCGTTAGCCATAGATAAGTCGGTAGCTGAAACCCTGATCCTGTGGAAAACCTGCGAACACTTCATCGGAATCATTCAACGGGAAAACACTAAATACTGCATATGCCAGAAATGTGTTACTATCGGAAGTATTCCAGAACCCTATTAGGTTGTTTCTTCAAGACAGATCAGCACTAATATGAGACTAATTAGACTGAAGGGAAAGGCGTACAGTGATGAGAGAGGAAAGACAGAAAGAAATGGATGGTCTTTACAACCAAGCATATCATAAGAAAGAGAGGTTCCAAATCAAATCTTGATAAGTACATGAAAGAACAGTATGTAAATTAACAGCTGATATTCACTTTTCGAGAGCAACTGAGGTCGCTCAAAGAATCTTTTGTGGGTAATTACCCAAAGGAGGAGGATAAACTAATTCATTTTCGTCTAATAATCGAAAGTAGTAGTTTGAGAATGAAAGAGAAAGAATGCATTAACGGTCTTTCATTAGACGACTGTATTGTAACTAAATAACACTAATTTCCATCAATACATCATTTTTGGTTGTCCGTAAGAAGTGAATATTCGGTGATGAGTGAAAGAGCTATTGGCTTTCCCTGTTGCGTTGACGTCATTGGAGACTAGAAACCACGAACTTATTTTGAAGAAGCAGCAGCAGCTATCATAGAGTTACGTGGTCTGTTAGGTCAAAAAGGTTGGCAACTGTTGGTATTGGTCATTATTGGTGACATGATTCTGGGCTTAATGATTACCCGTGAAGCAAGAAGTGGAGGTCAGACTGTTGCTGATTAAAAAAACATTGTACGTTATTTGTGCCATTGGAGAACAGAGGCAGCTAAGCAAATCGCCTTGGAAAATACGAGTTTTACTCAGAATTTCTATTCATTTAATATTATTGGCTGGAATTATTATTTGTAATAAAGTTTTCCATCTTTTAATAACTAATTTGAGGTGGTTTATTATTTTTCGAGCTATAGTCTATCTCCAGTTCATGCACTAGTATTATTATTGTTATTATTATTTATTATTTTAGTAATTTTTATTAGTCGAGTGGTGCAACTACGTGCTTTAACTACCCTTCTCTAACTTTACCACTTCATGAACTACTATTAACGAACTTCTGCACATGCAAGAATTTAAAAGGGCTCTCGGTTGGAGGAATTGGGGGCGTTAGCTCGTAATTCGGCCCAGGCGTAATAAATAAATAAATCAATCAATTTCGGTACAGCCAGGGTAAGGAGGCGCGTGTGGCTACGAATTACGCCTCGGGGACAGGGGCGGATGAATCCCCGCGAGTGTTCACGGACTCACCGTGTGCGCCGACGGCTCCGTGCGCCTCGAACCCAAAGCCGCCGCCGCGGGGTGCGTGGTGTCCGCCGGGCGATCGGTGGCCGCTTTGGGGCGTCCAGTGGTGCAGGGTGCTCGGCGGGTGTCCCGAGTGGGCGCTCGGCTTGGGGTGGATGTGGTTTGGGGGCCCTCGCCTTCATTGCCTCGGCGACCGTTGTTGATTCCGCAGTGTGAAATGGACGGTCGGTGTTCGATGAAAAAAATAAAGAGAGGCTCGGTAGAGTAAAGAGGGAGGAGGGCGGGGTTTAATATCGATTACTTGGTTCCCCCCTCCCCGCGTGGCGGCGGGCTCGCTCCCTGTAAGAGAGGGGGAGGGGCAGTGAGACGCAGAGCTTTCCCCCGTACGAGAATTCACGCATGACAAAAGGGCGGAAAACAAAAGGTTGTGATAGAGAGGGGGGTCGGGGGGAGGTGAGGGTATCTTGGTGAAGGTCATTGAATGAATTTATTACCTTCTATTTTGGACTCGGTTCAGTAACATTTTCTTTAGTTGTGAACTATACCTTGGGAAGAAAGAATTTGAGGGAATTATCCCGGAGTATATTCCAGAGTTGGTGCATTTATACCATTTCGTCGTGTCGAGTGTACATCTAAATGACCGACGGGACTGCATGCACCGAAAATTTACATTCGTTGTACATTGCACTAGTCGGTTCGTTTAACCCGACCCCGCTTCATTACTTTATCGCTCACGAAAATTCCCCTATTGTGGGACCGTGGAGACCATGTTGAAAATGCAATGATTTGTGACCTCTTCTTAGCGTTTTTATTTCGCTAAAATGCTACAGATGTGGTGATAGAGGTTATTCACACCTTCCTGTAATGACGTCGCCTGAAATGGCTGTTCGGAAAATTTATGGAATCCATTATGATGTGGGCTTATCTTCATCTCATGCGACCTCGTTCGGTCTCCAAGCCGCGTAGGACAGTATTCCATGCCGTCGAGATATTTCGTATTTCTCGCGAGGTGGGACGTTATTTCACGGAGAAGAGAAGTGTGGCGAAAAAAAAGACATGTAGGGATCTCTGTTATGTTTAGCAATTTAATTTGTTTTCCAATTTAATTTGACCTTTGCAACAATCTAGAATATATTTTGGTCAGAAGATCAATAACACAAGCCACCGCTGGAGATTTTCCGTAGGGAAAAATCGAGGGTCGAGGCACGTATACGTGGGCACATCTCCAACTTCTCGCAGTAACGTAATATTTTTCCTCGTAGCAAGGGGAATTGGTTTTATCCTTCTTTACAGCCAGTCATTAGAGTTGACGTAATGTTCGGCAAGAGCGTTGAAAAATTTAATTTTTGAAGGTCGAAATGTACGCTGTTTACTTTCCTTCGAGATATATTTTCATTCGAGATTAAAATTAGTCTTTCCTAGTGCTCCATCGAACGTCATGGGTGGGGGGGGGGGGGGTTCAGTAGGTTCAGGAGAATAAAATATGAGATAATTGAAATAAAACCTGAATTAAAATAGTATATTCATAGCAATGTGAAATTTGAAGTATCTCAAATAGTTGAGATTTCTTACCTTGGGTGGTAAGGCAACTTTATGTTTGAATCTAACTCGAAATATTAAAGAACATAGTTTCTATAGTTTGTTAATATATATTCAGTTGACTGATTAATAACCGTTTACTAGTGATTGAATTATTTTTGTATGGTTTCCGCAGGATCTGAAAATAAGTCTTAAAATGTAGAAGACTATTTTTCATATTAAATTTATTTTGTGTTCTGATCTGTAAAATAAATTAATCTCGTAAATTTTAATATCTCCTCCCTCCTAACATTCTTTTCAGTGTTCTGTATTTCTATTCCCTCCCGTGAAACTGAATTAATGTCATGGTTTGCGACAATTTGCACGCCCATGTTGCCCCATCATGAAGCTGCCTAAAATCTGGGAGTTGGTGTCACTCTGACGGTCTGAATAATCTCAGAATAATGAAAGTGTATATTGGCTTCTCCATATAAAATTCATACTTTCCACATTATCTCTTTTACGCTAAACAAAAACTTTAAATGAATTTTTTTCTCATTTTAACCTTCGGACACGCAAGGAATATCATCTATGCTAATTAAGTTTTGATTTTTTTCCTCCCTCTGTTCGATCACGTAGGCTTGCGATCGCGAGATAACAGCGGGGTTGGTAGAGAGGGTTCGCCTGCAGAATTCAGGGACGCAGCTAAGCTTCAGATGTTCGAAACACCGCACGACAATTAACCTAAAACTCCATGTAGACTCGAGGAGCAATCACTTTTTAGGCGAAGAGATGGAATCGAGGCTCCGAAGACAGCTTCATCATCTCCGGGCCGCAAGGTCAATAATTATTTACGAGCTGTGAATATTTTGTGTCCATACCTTTTCCCTGCCCCACGAAAAATGTAGGTTGTCAGGTTTGGAAGGTCTCCGCGACCACCCCTCCGATGCAGTGGTGTGGTCGATGAAAATTTTTAAGGACGGCGTACGTATGTGATGCCAGGATAAAAACGCGATCGACAGAGCCACGTGGGAGATTGGCTGATAAGTTTTTTTTTAATAATTCCCCACAGACTTGTAATTTCTCTCGAACGAAGTAGTGGTGGTGGAAGTAGCTTACTTATGTCATAAGGCACTTCGTGTTATGATCGCTTCTAACGGGAGTGCTCTCTCTTAATGCTTCCTAATTGCGGGATTATTATATGGAGGAAAATCATGGCCATTATCTCCACTAAGATGGAATCGAGTTTTCCAAACCGCTTGGCGTGAGTGGGGCATGCGAGTGCCCCTCTTTACTTTCACACTGGGTTTTTTACTGCCTATCTTTAAAAAAAATGCTGGTTACACGATCGTAAATGCTCTATAAGTTTTCCTAGCATTCTTCGGAGATGGACGATAGACTCGAGGAAAAGATTACTCCCGTGGAACAGATTTCAAGGACGTTGTACATTGTAGATCAAGTCAGGTCGAAGGGCTGTGCTCAAGCGTGTTGTGTTTTTCAGACATAGATACACTTTGGTGACGTGGAGAGGAAAAGTGTTCCGCCCCTCGAAAGGAAACACCGTTTTTATCAATCACCGGGAAGATGATGTTTTGTTTCTCGCCGAAAACATGCTTCACGAATTATTAATTACTCGTAATACGAAAAAATATGGACGGGCCGAACACGAATTTGAATTTAAGTTGCCCGCGTATCACAACAATGGAAATATCGCTACAAATACTTCCACAAAAATAAAACAAAATGCTGCTGAAGAGTTTCCCTACCAGCTCTATCCTCAATCCGTTAACACTTTTTGATTGTAAATTCGCTGAGGTCACCAACCACTAAACTCTGAAGTTTTACTAGAGAGGTATGAACGTAAAATGTGGTTTGTTCAGTCATCCTCACAGATAAGAAGCGTCAGATACTGCACGAGAGGAGAGAAAGGCTTTTTTAGGAAACTTACGAAGAAGGCAGGAAAAGTGTATTTAAGGGTTACTCAGAGGTATGTGGTGTCGTTGAGGATTATAATAGGAAGTACAATTTTGGGTATTCGAGACAGAGGTAGAAAAGGAATAGGCATTTTTGATGGAATAATGGAAGGAAAACGTTGATTTTTATCCGCACGATACGTCACTCCGTAATGACTTAAATGACTGGCTGACTGACCCCCGAGTTTTTACATACGAACCACGGCTCACAGGAGTAGGAACCGTTGATAACTATAAGTGAAATCACCGAATGAAAACTTGGTGTTAATTGAATGTGACGACACACATGTTTTTGTTGTTTGAAAATGAAATGATTCCCAGAGGAATATCGGCGATTGGTCCATATCAAAAGAAAAATCGTCGAATTAAAGTTAATGTTTTTTTTTACAATTCAACCTCTCCGGGAATTGAATCCGGTGTTTTCGCCAAGGAGTTAGTTGTTCAAGCACAGTTGTGCTAGGAATAGAGTGAACTCTGCGTAGTTAGCGCGAAAATAGATACTCGCGTATTTGATGTCGACTGTAAGAGTGGGTTGCGGTACTTGCAGGATACACGGTCATTGTTTCACGACATCCATCTCGCTTCATGTTGTACCAAAGACGGGTGCTATTGAAGTCTGATATCATTCAATTATCGTTATGCTAAATCCATCGTCGAGTTCCAAGTGGCGGCGAAATCTTAATTCCTCCAAAAATGTTTTGGCATGCAGCAGAATTGGACTATGTATTTATTTACAAAAAAATTACTCGGACCGCTAAATATTTTTAGCAGCAATAATAAAAAATTGTAAAACAATTATAAACCTATATTTTTATTTTGTAATTTTTATGGCATCCGGTTTGAGGAGTGCTCTGAGGCAATGGGTTGTGATAGAGTGTAGAATATTGGGTAATGGAGGTAGGGTTAGGAAGAGAATAGGGATTTTGGATAGAGCGATGGGTGGGGGTATGCAGATTTGAAGAGGGATTAAGCTAAGATGTAGAGAGAAGATCTAACCTGAGGCTAATCAAAAACCTACCATAACCGGTGAATTACCATTCAATCTATAAAGTTTGACCGTTGAAAATTGCAAAAAGCTGCATGAACTAGCTGGCGAGATATTTTCTGGTGACTGTAGTGGATTCGAACAGTCGTACACATATATCATGGGAGGACTACCTACTAGCGTGTTACCACTGTCCTATATTTCTTCGTCCTACAGCTCATCTCCCTGTTGCACAATACTCAATCATCTTCTTACGATTTCTCCGTCCGCACTGAATTCTACAGTTCATCTATGCTCCAAGCCCTCCATCTCCTTCTGAATCTGATTGAACTGAGATATTAAAAAACATTGATATTTTTTTATATGGGACAGGCGAACTGTCATCTTTGTAGGACATCGGCTTTAAAATCCTCGTGATATTCCATTTCAAGGCACGGGAAGGTATGTATGCTGTCGGGGCCCGTCGTTTCAGGAGTCAGGTCTGTAAGTCGTTTTGATTTACCACTCCACGGGGAAAGTTTCGCAAATTCGGGAAAGGGGTTCTCGAGAGATGACGACTCCCTAGGTGGGATCCAATTTAAATACGACCCGGAGCAGTTTCTTATCGACTTCGGTGGAATGATTGAGGGGTGATCGATGGTGAGAAAGAGGAGAAAACAATGATATGTCGTAGAAAGCCTTTCCACCACGAATGATCAAGAAAATTTCAAGAAACCGATGACTTTTGACATTTGAAAGCCAGTCAAAGGTTAGAGATGCTCAGAAAGGCTATGGTGCCCACAAATCTATCGAATTTTCCTCTTTCCCGCGGTTTCCAGGGTTGCGGCGAACTTGAAACGAATAAAACTGTGAATGTTCAGGAAATCATTTTCACGTCCACACATTTATTTCCAAGAAGACTTTAAGACTCAGGAGCACAAAACTTACGGATGGCTAAAGAAGATCATGAATCAGGTGTTATTCCTGGTCGGGGGTTTCCAGTTACGATAAGGCACTCCCACGAAAAGCGCGTAATACCTTTGATGAATGGTTATTTGACTTTAAAAATGCTGGGGAATTACGATGGATTCAGGTTCTACTTCCTGAACTCGCGTGATTCTCTGGGATAAAACGGAATTTTTCGGTTCTACAGATTGTCTGTTGCAAATAAGGTTTTATTTTACTGGGGGAAATCCTTGGAAGTCTTTTACAATCACCCCATTTAATTATTCCATTTACAATACTCTGTTCATGGCGAACGAAAAAATATACTTAGATTTATTCGTAACCGAAAAGCGACCATAGCTCAAAGAATTTAATTGGTAGAAAAAGTTCGTGGGCCGTTTTTTCACATTATTACAAATTTCAATTCCAGAATTGTGGGAGGAATTAATCCGTCCTTTTAACTCTTTCATACTTACAAATCTCCTCGCAAACACCAAATTTTTTGGGGTGCATAGATTCACGAGTTTTTGAGAAGAAAATTAAAATACCTTTCTCGCATCATTTGAGTACATCAATGTAAACTAATGGTAAAATTTTTATATTCCATTCTAGCGAGAATCTGTTTTCCACAAAGAAACTTAAATTTTGTTCTCGAATTTCTTAACCAATACATGTGTTTGCAATATATTTTTAGCTTTAGCATGTTTTTACTTTAAAAGAATAAACAAAAAAAATGCAGGATTATTTTGCGTTATTCTGACTGTAATGGCTTTATTTTTTTAGAGAAGCAAATTAAACTTTTACAATAAATATAATTCCATTAAGTTGAAATTTGTAGAACACGTGAAAAGTAAGTCGTATATGAGCCGACGAGAGAATGAAAATGGTTATTGTTTCTCTATTATTCGGGATATTTTCGTGGTCGCTATTTCGATTGTTTCAGCTTGTGGCAGGCATTAGTTTCACTGATCGAAAAAACCAAAAATAGTATTTCTCTAGGAATAGAATTTTATTCAAATTCGTCATTTGTTGAGGTAGATCAATAGTTTTATTTAGATAATGTTGTGACTAAAGAACGGAAAGTGGCCTTTAGAATTGTTCGCAGTTTGGTGATATTACAAACACAGACACATGTATATAATAGGCATAAATTTGTCTCTGGAAACTATATTAAATTACCTTGAGGATGAAAGACTTGTCCCGTTCTAAGAATGGATTTTAACATTCCATAGACATAATGAAAAACGTTCGGTATTGCAGGAAGTCCTGAAGACAAAGAGATAACTTGCTCGGTTTAACATACGCGCTTTAAGGCTGGCTGTCCTCTCCATGTACTGACTTCTGACCAAGACTTCCACTCTTAACGTCTTCCCCCTCAGTATTCTTTTAGAATCCATATGGCTTGGAGGGAAAGGTAATGACGGCGCAACCATATGTTGCTGTGACACAAGCTTAAGTGTCTGCATAAGGTAGAGAAAGTGAGTTCCCTTTGTTTGTTGAAAAAAGTAAGTGCATTTTTGAAAAAAATCATTCTAAACAACTTAACTGCTTTTCATCATAGTTTCCACTCGGTTACGGCATTCGTCATAGGGTGATCAATTTCTATATAATATCGTCATAAAAATATACAAGTCATCGTATAGCCACAAGGTCTAATAGTATAGGCACAGACTGGACTATTTCTTCTGTTTCACAAGCATAGAATATCCCAAGACACCAATTCCATGTGTTGCAGCGTTAAAGTGAATCATCAGAAGTATTTATCTCTATGAATATGAAATCAAATTAGAAAAATGTGTCGCATTCAGAGCAGGCTGGACCATTATTCCTTAGTTATTTCTAGTCGGTCCAGATTTCTCATCTTCGTTCTCGTGTTAATGAGGTAGACTATTTCTTCAATAGTGGGATGATGGTTCGGGCACAGTACTGTTTTTCGACGTCGAAACTATATTTCAACTGTGCTTCGAGTGTGATTTACGAGGGTGGTTTGAAAAGTTTCCGACCCAACATAGATACAAGACATTTTTCTGATTTTTTTTAAATTCATTTTTTCATACTTATCTAAGATAATTTTTTCAACATAGTCTCCTTGTAACTCTACACACTTATCCCAGCGATGCTCCCATCTCTGTAACCCGTCCAAAAAGT
>WURS02053668.1:0-10891 GCA_011762765.2 Rhinocypha anisoptera | reverse complement strand
AGGATGTATATAATGTTGTGGGTGGTGCAGGTAGGGGAGGGTATTGAAGGGAGAGGGAAGGCAAGGAATTTGTTGGGAAGTGGATAGGAAATGAGGATAGGGCACGTTTTGCATCTCGGACGCTTGCAAGCGTTCGAGATGCAAAAAAAAAATACATATATATATAGTCATTAATAATAGGAAAATATTCGTTCATTTTCGTTTCGTTTCCCCGTACAAAGGGATACCACAAAAAGTTTACGAGGACTGAATCCGACTGTGCAACGTGAGAAAATGGTTTGTGTGGGAGAATTCGGAGCGGCTGAGCTTTCACGGTATGGAATCTGCCACGGTGCAAAGTTAATTTTAATACGAAAGAAAGTGAATTTTCAATTGACAACATTTTATCATAGCTCAAATGTGATTGGTTCTGAAGATAATCATATTTGACGAGAAATGTTGAGGTTTCAGCATGAGGTTTTTTTAACACCTTACTACAGCTGCCAATGTGTTTCGAGTTGTCGTCATGTTTCGAGCGACTAATGAACGTCAAAAATTCGTGAACGAAAGATTTCGAATTTTATCCCTGCATGACATTTATACTCACTAATTTATTGGATCATTTCTTCACTTCCGCAGTCACAAATTTTATGTGAATGTTCATTTTACCGGGGAAGGCACGGAGTGCCGAATACCAAATACAAGGATCGTACTCCATGACGTCACTCCGGACTTTTCTGAAGGGAAGAAAATGACCTTCCTCTCTCTCTCCCTCCCTACCTCCCCTCCCGTCTCTCTCTCTCTCTCTGACCTACCCCTCTATATTATCTCCTTCGTTCCTTCGTCCCCCGCCAGGGGGCAGGGGCGTCCGTGCGTGCCCAGCACTCACCATCGGGTTGCGCTCTCCTGCTTAGCGAAATTAAAAACACTTCTCAAATTGATCTTCCGGGGTACCTCAGGAGAGAGTGAGGGGGCGGAGAGGAGGAGGGATAAATTTCCGTCACGTTTGTAATTTATGGCGAGCATCTCGTGCTCCGCGAAAGGAAATATGTATTAAATCTTATTGGTATTCGAAATGCACGCGACGTTCGAGGTATATTTTTCTTCCACAGGTAAAAAGACTTCGAGGAGGGGGAGAAAAGAATTGGGCGAGATGAATTGAAACAGGCGAAATAAATGGAGCGAACAAAAAAAAATGTCGGAGGTGGATCAATCCCCTTCTCTAGAGGAACGAAAAAAATATGAGAGCGAAGTAATTATTTCCAGAAATAAATCCGATATGCTTTTTTTTCTTCGACCTACACGAAGTAACTGAGCCTGCAAAGTAATCGCCATGGCGCCAGGGTTAGAGTGGGCGGGTGGAAGGGGTCGGGTGGCGTGTGGGGGTTTTGGAAAAAATTTCTGCGAAGTCCTCAACTGGAAACATAACATACAACAAATACATAAAGTGGATGGTAATGTAATGAACACAGACGGGCTCAGAATTCGACTTGTATTAATTACTCTGGGAAACAATCCTACCTAAGATCGGTTGTAAGGATTAAGAATTATAATGGATGGTAAGGCAATTAGGTAATGGAATTTCTGTTTTGAGGAAAAATATATGATACCAAACAGTGAAAATTGATTTGGGCAAATTAAATCGTCTGATCTCTATTTGACTCCATATAATAAATATAATTGTAAAATACGTACGCACAGAATTTTTACCAAGTTAGTAGCAAAGCTATTTATAATCTTAGGTACTTATAATTCGTTGAAATGATAAATTATTCAGCAAAAACCTTAATTTAAATGGTCACAATCATTTCATGGGTGGCTGATCAGCGCTAGAATCTGTCTATCACTCTATCTAACACAGAATTACCTGCTCATAAAAAATTTCATCTTTGTAATTAGAGTCGTGACTAGATTCACCAAAGTACTCAACACGAATCATGTGCTACTAGGTACAAACAACATCCTTCAAGTATCAGAGATGGTTTCCGGCTTAACTATGTGAAATAATTTCATCTTGAGGAAGAGAAGAAAAACAGTGCGATTTCAAAAAATAAATTATTCTTACGACCCGGGTTTATATTACGAACGATATCATCATACCTGATGATGCCGTTCCACGGCGAAATCCGGGTCGTAAGAATACATTATTTTGTTTTTTGAAATTGTACTCTTTTTCTCCTTTTCCTCAATCCTTCAATTATTTCTTTAGGTAATGCTGTTTTCCTATATCTTAGTCAATAATTATTTAGTTTTACTTATTCTATTTACTATTGTTTCCTTTATAGAAATAATTCAAAAGGATATAAATTTTCAAAGTATGTAAGTGAAATTTTAGAGAAATAATTAATTTAGAAAAATTATGAACATGTGTATGTATGTCTTAACTTATTTCACTGTTGTTCTTTTAAAAAATTACTGGCGGAAATGATTCTGTAGTACACTTTTATAATATTAAGTTTTAGTTAGACAAGGCAAAGGTATTGACAAAAGCTGTACACTCTTGTATACTTAATTAACTATTCAATCACATCTCTAAGGAAAAAGACTATCCATTACACAGAAGGTCCGCCTTATTACATAAAGGTCAGGAAGCTTAAGCTCATTTGGCCGCATTTTACCCTAGACTCTTTTCATGGAATTTTGGTAAGACTTCTGATTATTTTCTTTAATTTAATTATGCTCCTGTCGCAATGTCATTATCCTACGAAAATAGTTAAGGCTAGACAGAGACCGTCTCTCAAGAGGGCGACCATGTCTAAGACGACGGAAGAAAAGAAGGAGCCTATACGCTACCTTGATACCAGAAAGAAGCAGTTAAGCCCTCTGCAAATGAAAAGGTGATTAAAAAAAAATACACTATGCAAAAATTTTTAATTTAATTTATAAGAAGAATAAAAAGGTCGCAGAATATTTTATAGAAGAAAACGCTTTAGATTACAAAGGATGTGTCAGGAGATGCTTCGTCAGTACGTAGAGTACAATATCTAGTGTTGTATCCAAGGCGAAAGCAGTATTGTACGACTCGTATTTCATTGTTTTCTCCACTGGGGGTGCTTGGGGCCATTACGTTCAGTTAGATAATGGTACCATAGTTGATAGGCAATTGCCACTGTATCAGTATTTTTTCACAATCAATGAAAAGTAAAATGTTTCCTTGTCCCAAATGACTGTGGTGTATCAGTGGAATATGATGGTCTCGTTGGAAGAGAATATTTTTTTTATATGCTTAATCTGGCACTAAAAGAAAAAGTTTTGTCCTTAAGTCAAAAAGGATAAGTGTGGGTATTTTTCATGGAAGAATGATAGCAAAAGGCAATAGAGAATCTGAAATGTTCCTAGGAATCCATAGAATATCTATGCCACTACTATTAAAGAACGAGGGAAAGAATGGGATTCCATCTGTTTTTAGGCAAAACAAGATTCTTTCAGAATGATGTATATTATGTCTGCGCCTATATAATTATAATATGATGTATATTATAATGGCGCCAATGGCGCCTTGATGCTATTAATTTCTTCTTCTTAAAATGAACAATGAATCTTATATGATAAGAACTCCGGCCATTTCATATATTGATTAAAAATATATTGAAATTGTTCTAAAGTTGATTACGGATGGAGGTGATGGACTAAGTCGAGGCACAGTGGGAAAACGTAACTCAGTAAATTGAATTCTAAGGGGTAGCAGAATGTAATCTTAAGCAGATAGGGCACAGGCAGAGAGGAAATGGGAATATAAGCCGTCTTGTGATTATATTTCTATCTCTCTAAGGGAATTTATAAGTACGACTAAAGTAATAAGGTTGAGAACGGAAAGAAATCAAAATGACTAGGGAATCCGATTGGGTAAAGAAACGGGAATCGTTAGAATCCGAAATCTATAATTCAGTGAAATTACACTGCGAAAGTTATCCAATTAAGTGCAACGCAAATACATTGAAAAAAAGAGAGGGCTTTTTGGTAACCAAGGTCAAAAAGATTTCAAACATGAGGATAAATGAGTTTTAAACCTTTTCCGGAGAAGGGTTGTGGCCTTCATTCTTCATGCCTAACTCCAGGGAAACTGAAGTTAGTGCGTGGAATGGAAGTCCTGGCTTGTGTCAAGTCTTTATATTTTTTTCCGTCGCTAAAAAATGCAAAACATTCCCTTCGTCTGCCTTGAAGAGGGGCCTCTTTGTCGGAGATAGTCACTCTCCTTCCTCTAAAAGAGAATAAAGAAGGCCTAGTTGTGCGCCAAAACTCCGTCCTCGGATGTACTCATTTATATCTGTGACTATCTAACTCCAAAATGGTATCCGTGGGATATTCTCCAAAGTTCACCCTTATGGTCTCAATAAAACTACACGCGGGCGAACATATATGGAGGTGGGACGAGATCCAAGAGGAGGGGATGACAGAGGATTCCTGGGAGAGAATGGAGGACAGGAAAACGAGGAGGGAGCCGGCGGGAGATAGGTATGCGGGCGTAATAACGGCTTTCACATATTTCCACCATCTAACGCGAGAGCAAGGGGTCTTAGGATATATCGTATAAGCCACGTTAGGCGGAGGAAGAAGCTTATAAAGAATAAATGAAAATTGAGGTGAAATAACGCTAAAGGTATCTTAATATCGGAGAACTATATAACACTTTACGAGAATTCGAAAGGAAGGTTCCATTATCCGACTTCAGATCCTCATTTTGCCTAAGACCGTATTATTAGAGTTTGTTGTCTTCCATTGTGGATGCGATAGCCCTGAATTCAACTTTTCCTAACTGAATGTTCCTCCCAATCAAACATTGCTGGCCTTATAACTGATAATATAATGGTAAAAAGGAGAAAGAAAGAGCTGATCAATTTCAAAAGGTGAATATATGGAGGCAATTGAACAAAAAACATTATTTCAAACAAACATAGAAACATATTTAAAGCAGAAAATATATTTTAATTAGCATTAAAGGAGAAATCGGTATTTGAATTGAGGTTATGATTCGGTTTCACGTCAATGTAACCTAAGTCTTTACCCTGGACAGCGATCGCCATTTAGAAATATTAAAATAATTTTTAGAACATTACACGTCATTTCAAAAAACCTAATATATAGATAAAATAAAGTGGGTTTCATGAAGAAAATTTCAATTAGCGAAGATAAAGAAGGCAAAAGACAAATAATTAGCGACAAAAATAATTAGCAGAGCATAAGTGACGGCAGATTCGTTGTCAACCTCGTTTGTGCACGAGCGAGAAGAAAATGCTTCTGGAAAATACATTCATTACGCGACTTTCCAATTATTATTTTGGCGACGCTCAATTAGGATAGCAAGCTGCGGTGCTGTAGCTAAATTTTCTGGGCTTTCGTCCGTATAAAATTAATAACGAAGGGATTTTATTTTTGCTTCTATGATGGCGGTGGAAATATTATTTTACAAGGTAGTTTAAAAAATCATGTTAACCTTTTGAAAAATTAATGCAACGGAATATAAACGAATATTAAAGAGAAACAATTTTGACCACGGACCAAAACTGAATCGTTATCCAGCTAAGGGCAAAGAAATGCAAAATATGAGTAAGGATCGGTATAAGAAGAAGTTTCAGGGTCCAGCAAAAAGAAGTTCAATATTACAGGTTCGAGGAAAGTACCATTGAAGTCATCATTTCTGATGCTCGCTGCTTCAAGAGATGATTTATATTAATTTTTATGCTTACGGATATGGTGTTCCGATCATCACGTAAAAAACAGCGAATCAAGTGTGATAACATTATAATATTTTTTATTTCTTCGCATCTCTACTTCGATGCTGTATATCTCTTAAATAAACCGCTCTTCTATTTATCCCATGAATGTGTCTTTATCTCAGTGATGGCGAACCTATGACATGCATGTCAAAGGTGACATGGAACTCATTTTGGGTGAAACGCATCGAAAGAGACAAAAAATAATTTTTTCCTATATGTACATTGATTTTCTGTTTTTGTTCATTTTACATATATTTTTTTGATGATTTTTCTTTATTAAATGTGTTTAAATATAGAAAATAAATATAAATATTTTTTATGCTATGCCCGAAAAAATAAAAAGATTATGAAGATTTCTATACGTGACAGGGCACTTAGAGTTAAGTTAGGGATTTTCAAATTTTTGACACGCCGAGCTCAAAAGGTTCGCCATCACTGTTTTATTCTTTACTCTAAAATGAACTTCAATATTTTAATGAACTTTTGTGATGCATTAGCCAAGTACGGCTTTTTGATATTGATTGATTTGACTGATTTGATAAGATATTGATTTTTTTAAAGTACGGCATTTCTAGGATATCGATTACTTCGAAGACTTAGGAGAATAGGTTTTTTTAGAAGACTTAGGAGTTCTGCGTCATCATAATACGATTTTAATCCTGAGGTTGGTTCGTAGAAGATCTCCAAACTACCCTGCCACCTGCCCAACTTCTTCATACCATCGTACGTTCTAAATCCAACATTCTCTGTCATTCTGTTTCTCATACACCGTCGTCGGACTGCCTCCAACGTCCTTCCGCCATAAGATAACTCACAATACAGATTTTTCTCTCGATATGTGTCTTGGGAGTTCAAAATACGCTCTAAATATTTTCAATGATGCGGATTGATGAAAAAAAATGTCTAACTTGTTTCAGAGAGGTACTGTCGTACTATGGAACTCAAAGAGACGCGAAGATTTGATGAATTCAGAAGGCTTTAGTATTAACGTTTCTCTCCAATGGAGTCGGAGGAGAGACGGCGGAAAGGGAGAATATTACAGTAGGAAGAGAAAAAATGGAGAAGGAGGGAAAGGGGAAGAGGAAGAAGGAGGAGGAGAAGGAGAGAAGAGGATGATGGGAACGAGAGAGAGAGAGAGAAGCGAACGTGAAAGCCAAATTCCGTCCTTGGCTTGGGAATATGGGGATGGAGTGAGGGGGGGTTCAAGAGGGCTTTAATTCAGCCCTCTCCCATACGGGAGGAGGATAAGGGCGTTGGGATGGATGACGCAAAGCGAACGACAGTCAAGAGTGGGAGAAAGAGAGAGAGAGGGGGGGGGAAGGGGGGAGAGAGTCAGCTGAGCGGAAGCAACGTCCTCCTTCACGAACGATAAACGGAATTTTGCGGAGAGCAGAGATTAGGACGGAGCGACTTTTTGCACACTGGTGCTCTTTCCCCTCCCTTGTCGACAGCAAGAAAAAAGAGCGTCTTTGTTTTTTAAAATATATATCCCTCTGTCTCTACCTCTCTCCCTCTCTAATCCTAGCTTAAAATACTGAGGTCAGGACACATCATGATTCAACCAAAGTTGGAGTGGAAAATGTGAGTGTGAAGTGCATTTTCCATTCGTAGCGAATGTGCCTATGCATTCGGTTGTTTGATTAAAATTTTGTCTTAGTATATGAAGCAATCACAGGAAAATTCCGAGACAAGGTTCGCTCCTGCAGGCAATGCACGAATATTTATTGTAATAAAAAACGCCCAAGTACTACCGCGTCATCATCTTTTGAAAAACTTAAGTGTTATTTCTATATTTTATAATCTCTTGAAGATGATTGGGATTTTTCTTAGCGCAAAATAGATTGTGGATAAAAAACCGAGAGGCTATGTGTATCCACTGACTGACGCTTTTGACATCATCTCAACAAATGTAATTGGTCACAGTGAATAACACAATAACGGCAGTGAGATGAACGGGGCATGAGATTTGTCACAAAATATCTCGAGCCGAATAGCCCCAATTGTTTTTAGAGCATATGGAACACGATTATTTCCTTTGGTTCAAAATGAACTGTAAACCTAACATGACGATATTTCCTCCTAAGTATTTGAATAAGAGGAAATGAACTCCCAGAGGAGGGAAGAGGGGAATAAAGTACAAGAGGAATATGCAATGACAAGGCATGCATTAGAGCAATGGTTCCCAAAGTGGGCGCTACCTCCCCCTTAGGGGTGGTGCTTTGGTCTAGGGTGGGCGGAAAAAAACAAGGAAGTTACGATCGGGCGGCGTTTGTGCATAGGTTTACGGAATTAAGGGGGGCAGTGTCTCGAAAAAATTTGGGAAACACTGCATTAGAGGAATACGATATTTATAAGTCTCGCTGTGCTTACTTGTAATAACCTTCGTTGATATCTTACAAACATTTTCTTCAATGATTTGAAATATGCTGATGATGAAAATAGAGAGAGGAATAAGTATTTTGCGGATTATCTTTATAGTACCGCATTTTTCGGTAGATAACGCCCACCCCAACCGTTTTCGACATACATTTTGATGCACAGATAATGCGCATGACACTAATTAGCGGTAATGTTAGGAACTAAAGGACGTTAAAAACATAAATCATTCATCTATTTAAGAAAATCGTGAAAACAATACTATATGAAAACTCAGGTTGAAACTTGATTAAAATAAAATCAAAGCTCGGCAATTCAACTTCATGGAAGATAGACATTATAGAAATAAAAACACTTGGTTGTATTCCACCGTATATTTTATAAAAATCGACCGGTTTTGACCTTTTCTGGTCATTCTCAAGAGATTGAGAATGCAAAACCTCTTGAGAATGACCTAAAAAGGTCGAACCCGTCGAGTTTTATAAAATACATGGTGGAATGCAACCAAGTTTTTTTATTTCTATTATTGATTAAAATAGTTGAAAGTGGTGTAAGGACACAACAATACCGGCATTTCATTGTTACTAACGCAATCTCTGTGAAACTTTTCCCCATGCTATCGTAAATGACGATACATTCTCAGAAATCGAATCTGAAGAAACACTAAAAGAGAGGTTAAATGCGATTGATTCTTTCAGTGTAAAACCTGATGAAGAATTTTTCGGTTTATGATAGTTTTAGGTATAATAAAATACGTGATTCTATCGAAGCTTTGTTATTATTTTTTGCCTCTCATACGTTTCTAATGTGTACTGCACTTGCATGTTTTTTTCATAGATAGAGCACCCGTTATCTACCGAAAAATAAGGTATTATAGATTTGTACAATCGGTTTCTCACGAAGTTTCCAGAGTGGCAAGTTTGTCTCTCTTTCTGCCTTTGAGTACGACGAGTCGAGCAATATGTGCAGAATTATTACAATGCATTTAATAAAAAGAGACGAAGAAATATTTACTGTCCTTTAGGTTTTGCAGTCAATTGTACAAACTTGAAAGAAGGAATTCATAATCGCCCATCTCGCCAACGTGGTCTCGGATGCTCCTCTTATTTGTGCGACAGGCGTTTCATCGATTCCTCGAGGCTCAAGGAAAACGCAATTCATTTTCGAATATTTAGCCACTGGATAAAACCCCATTGACATTGGGAAACAGCTTGGCATGACAGACGCGCAAGTCGGGGGAGGAATGGGTGGATTTAAGAAGCAAGAGATTCAAAGAGAGTGAGGGCGGATGAGAGGAAGACCGCTCACTGGGGGGAGATGGTTGGACCGGGGAGGAAAGAGAGAGAAGGGGGAAGAAAGAGAGAGAGGGAGAGAGAAAGGGGGAAGAGAGAGGGAGGGAGAGAAAGAGAAATATTGTATTTTGATCTGGGAGCGGTAACCGGGAAGTGAGGATGATTATTCGAAATCGCGTTTCGTAATTAATTCCCGTTGATGTCGTGAAACTACACGTAATATCAGGTTTACAATGACAACCTCTTTTTCGTGTGGAAGATTCTCCCATTTCCAAAGTTCAGGAGAGAACTCTGATTCCTGATGTGGGGAATAGTGTGGTTGGTGCGGTTTAAAATTTCACGATTTATTTTTAATGAACCAGCAATAATATGACGCATGTATTTATTCACGACGAAATATATTTTATGACGCATGCAGTGGGCCGAGAACAATATGGACAATACTATGTCCGATTTAACATGCTTGTGAGATACGCAACATGGCCTAGGAACTATGAGACTGTTGCTTACTTGAAGCACAGAAAATAAGTGTAAGTCATTCCAAGCCAATTAAATTCGCTTGGATAGATCATCTAAGGCAGAGTAATTAATATCTGAGTAATGCAATGGTTAATAAAAAGGGGCGAATTCCGCCAGGTTGTGTTTATTGGCTCACGATTGTACGTGACGTTTCCGAATCGCTTTTCCACGGCAGGGTGACTAATTAAGGCTATTGCTTATCGCTATAGCCACCGATCAAGTTAGAAACTTTGTTTTTTTTAATGAAACAAGTGCACAATGCGTTACTATTTTCACTCGGATTAACTGATGGTGGCCTGGGAATTTCACCGCCAATTCGTTTCGCTTCGGCGGCAAACGGCGGGACGGGAGGGAGGGAACCGTGACAACGACGACGGGATGTGGGGATGAAGGAGGGTATCGGACGAGCGGAGGGACCGAAAAAAATCATTCTGGAGAGACGGGAAAAAAATACGATTTTCTTTTTCGAGTGGAAAGAATAAAAATAAAAGAACAAGTTTGAAGGCTCCGAGATAATTGAAAGGGAATAGTAGTTACTCATTTTCATAGTATGAGCCATGACCACAGGAAGTAATTTTAATTGGCTTTGAATTGAAAATTTTAATATAATAAAAAAAATATAAATCCGACCAATAATAGGAATTAAGGAATGGGATAGTAATTCAAAAAGGACAAACACCTTTCATGAATCCCTTTCCTGATTTCCTATTATTGGTCGTATTTTTTCGCCATTTGGCGTTTATGACAGTATATTAAACATATATAACATATAAGAAGAACACAAGGGAATAGTATATTTCACGGAAATACCGTATTTCTTATATATATTATTGAGGCGTTTGTCGCCATATTCCTACCTTCATGTGTCGTCCATTATGTGTTTCTATGTTTACGAGTGTGAGTGTGTGTGTGTGAGCGCGGGTGTCTTTCGGAGGTGCTGACGTCTGTTCCTTCCTTTCCTCGAGTTCCTACCCTCCTATCATCGTGTGAAAGAGCAACTGTGTTGCC
>WURS02053667.1:0-25631 GCA_011762765.2 Rhinocypha anisoptera | reverse complement strand
AAATGAAGACTGGAAGAAAACCACAACTACATGACTTCAGACTGAAGCTCATTGATCAACTGTTGGAAGAGTCTGTGAAGGAGAGAAAATCGCCAAGGGGAGGCCGACCTTCAACAGGAGGAGGAGAAAGTCTTCGCCTTTCAGGGAGGCACTTCCCAAATCCAGTCCCTGCTACAGCTTCCAAAGAAAAACCACAAAGAAAATGCTTCGTATGTCAACATACCAAAAGACGGGAGGTCAAGCGGAAGGATACAAGGTGGATGTGCTTGGAATGCAACAAACCGCTTTGCCTGCATCCTTGCTTTGAGGAATACCACTGTTTGAAAAATTTTTAAATATAAGGAAGAAATAAAAACCCTATACATATATGATATTCTGCTAATCCCAATACTTCAATATTTACAGATAGACACGCCAGAATTGCTGGGGACAAAAAATGTTTAACTTTAAAAATGTTTAAAATATTATTTAAAAATATTGTAAATCTATAGTAAACATGTTTACATAGATAAATAAAATAAAACAATGATTTAAGCCAATAAAACTGAAACTGGACCAATTTTAATTCTTTTGAAAAAAAACTCACTACACTAAGGGTTAAGAATAGAAGGGGTCCAAGTACTGAGCCCTTGGGAACACCACAAGAGATGTTTGTTACAGAGTGTATCAGTCACCTCAATCGTGCAAATCTTTGTTTTGACACGATTAAGGCACCAGTGCTTAACTTGGGCTTTACTTTCTTTGAGATTTTTGCCTAAGGAATATCTCTAATGCTTTAGTGACTCTATGATACCTCTCTTCATAGTGTAAAATTTCTTAGTTCCTGCTTTTCTTTCTATGTGTATTTGCTACAGCAATGCCTCTAGTGTTTCAGTAACAGTGTAGCAACTCTTTGTTGAATTTTTGACTTGATTGAGAAATTGGTGTAATTAAGAACTTGAGCAATGAATTGTATTGTCTACATGAAATAAATTTCCTGGATGTCTCAATGAAAATAATTCTTTTTATTTTAGGCTGAACTGTTTAAATTTTCAGGTTTCTCATCAAAAGGAACTAGAACAGTCGTAGTAAGCGTCGCTTTGTGGAGGTCTTTCAATAATACAAGAAATAAAATTTGGATATCCAGAAAATATACTAGTGGATACATACTATATATTCTACAATTCAAAATAAGCGGGTTACCATTCGATGCCATCTATTCGGGATTTCATAGAACTAATTGGTACTTTACTGGTTTACTGTCCTCTTGTAACAAAACAAAACACTTCGTGTCCAACTTACCGCTAGCAGACGAACATCATACCACACAAACTTGATAATGGTGTAGTGCACCGAAACATGTCGGAATTAAGAAGAAGTTTTTTAAAAGTGGAAATTGCAAATTTTTTGAACCTATTTCTTTGATTATGGATCGTTTCCACCACATCTCACCTGACTCTATAACGGTTAATCATGCCACACATTCTGTTGGGAGATCCCGCCCCCTGCCTGTAACATTTTAACGTCTTGCGAGCACCGGTATTCGTGTGTCTTAAGTTTAAATCTGTTTACATTTATACATTCGAATTTGTGTGTATTAATGGCCCTGAAAGAACCATTCTTTTTTAATTGTTTTAGATGTAATCAACCTCACTGATGTTGTCGGGAATATCTTCTGATTGTCATTTATTGTATTGCTGTTTCATTTTTTTTGCTGTCCCTTTTATGAATATATTACTAAAGCGAATTAAGGTATTTTACATATTACCTAAGACTTCAGTTCTTTTTACGGAGAAATTATATAATATTTTATAAACAATATGACATTTCAACTTGAATTTACAGGTTCCTTTTGCAATTACTATGGTACATTTTTTCGATGTACCACAATGAGCAGTTGTGGCTTATTGAATTGGAATTGAAATCTCTTAGATATGGAACCAAGTCAAATATATAATACTTTGTAATATGTAAAAAATTTCATTTGTTGATGATTAATAAGTAGGAGAAGAACTGCATGATTAACATATAACTTACTGAATGATCCCATAAACGAATGTATTTTCTTACTTGTACATCCTTTAGGATTTATTTTATGTGAAAGGTAGATTTTGTTTCTTTTTAATACGCTAGATAAATATGTCCGTCACGGTTTGAGAGAAAATTAAATGATTCAATCTGAGAAAATGTTATAATTTTCGGAAAAGTTATTGTATATTTTATCTGGCTTGCTACCTTTGGTAATATCAAATAAGTAAGAGAGGCTTCATTGGTGTGTGAATTGTTCTCTAGTTACACGGCATCTCTCATAACAAAATTAGTAATACTCAGCTTCGATTGCCGGTTTTGATTTCTAAAGAATATGATAATGGTGAAAAGTAATCAGTATTTTTGTGTGTTGTTTTTTAAAGAACTCCCATTTGTACTTTAATTATTACTGTTATCAATTTCTATTTAATCTCTCACACCCCAAAGAATTTTAACCCTTTGTAATGGTTCACTACATACATGCAGAAGTCTAGACATTATTATGTTTGCATGGAACCATTCTGATGCATTGTATAAGTTTTCTCGGTATAGTTAAGAAATGAAGGAAGCTATTTCTTTATACAATTGCATTTTATTGAATAAAGCAATTTGACCTTATACTCATGTATAAAAATGCACATATAAACAGCAATGTTAACTAAACATTAGGTTTAATTGTATTTACATGTTCATTTGATGAATACAGTCATGGTCGAAGTTAATAACATTAACAGTGATAGTAGAACAGGAAAATATTATCTTTGAGGCAATATGATGACTAGAATAGACTGATAAGTAAATCATCTTGTCTGATGATTCAAGCCCGATTTCATTAACATTATGATCACAGTCCATCTTGTTGAAGGGGCTACCAGCCTGGTAAAATTTTTTGCCACTTAATGCTGTAATGTATACAATCTCACCTTAAATAATACCTATGTTGACAACTGTGTAAACTTTCAAAAATGAAAGTTATGGCACAGCTGAAACAGCATTAGCCTCAGTGGCACATCAGCATTTATGTAAGTTTGATGCCAAGAGCCATAGCCCAATCTTAGTTTCATACTAATACAGTAATAAAACTTGAGCTAAAAGTTTGCAAGAAGGGAAATTATTTTTTGCTGAAAACTTATCTATGATCAACTTTATAGTTTTCTTAGTTTAACAGTAAGTACTATAGTTTTCTTCCCTCTTGTAATTCATTTGATGATGAAGCATCTTGTCGATTCACATAATTTTTCCACATAGCAGGACATGCATCCATTCTGAAAAGTAAAATAATGATGAGGAATTTTGTGGAGGTTATCATTGACCATCGGGTTGATGGAGACCTCATCTTTCTTCCAAAAATTTGTCAAATTGATTGCATCTGCTGATACTTCAGCTTGAAGATGCATCCAGGATGCAAAGAGAAACTTTCAAATCAGCAAATGTTAACAGTTGACAATATCCAAAAGGAGGACAAGCCTTCATCAGTTATGGGTAATATTGGTCCAAATGTGTCTGAAGTATTAGTTTATATATGCCAAATTATTTAATCTAAGTTAATTGATGACTGTAACAGAATATTGAACACGAGGTCATTTACAAATACTGTAATTCAATTTTGACCTATATCATGGCATGGATTGACTTACTTCTCTTTTTAATAATTTATTTGGTTTTTGGAAACTAATTCATAATCTAGTTCTATAAAAAGTCATATTTAGATAGAAGTGTACCAAAATCTCTCCTCAATTTTCAAATTAATAAAGTAAAAGCAATTTTAATTATATGTAAGACATGTACATACCTTTACTTTTGTGAATATATTGGATAAACATTGCAATCCGTTTTTGTTTATCACCTACCAAAATGACGCATAATAGATGCAAATTACAAAAATAGAAGCATTTTATATTTCTAGTTAAGTATTTTTATTTCATGACCTATGCATTAAATTATGGAACCATCTTAAGGTTTACTATATTAAGTTGAATATAGGCCATGAAGAAATACATCACTTTTAAAAACTATGTACATATTATTATGAATTTATTCCCATAAGTTTCTCATAAACCTACTCATCCATTTATTGTGTTATGTACTTTCTATTGTTATTAAGTAGTGACTCCAATGAACTTAATGCCATAAGATCTTGAGTGTATTTTGAAGGCAAGAAAATTAATAAAAGTTGGTATTTTAATCACCAGTGCGGATGAAACTGTGAACAAATAATACTCAAGAAAAAGGAAAACCACTCCACTCAAAAAGTTGTGAAAATCAGTTAACATAGTCCATAAATAAAATTAAATCTAGAATTTTTTATAAATAATAGTGGACTACAATTAACCCCTTTTAATATTAGAAAACTAACATTTTTGGATGTAGATGGATATTATTGGTAGTTTAAGACCTTAGTCTGTCTATTTCATTCAGTGATATAAATGTAGTCACGTACATATTATAAATATGAATTAGTATATATATGAACACACACACATAAAAAAGGAGCACCTAAAAGAACTAATGTTATGGTAGAAATATCTTGGGGATCCTTTCCCCTTCATCAGTCTGGGATGTATTACCTGCCAGACCGATAGTATAAAATATATATAGAGAATACTATAGAAAATATATATACAGCACTCGTCACTGACGCATATGTCGTCTCAGCATATGTCACTGACGACGGTGGTTCTCTTGCTGAAATGTACAAACTAATTTGTGAGTGTTCTTTTTGTTTGTGTCTTCTTTTCTTCCCTAATATTTATATATGTGCAAGTGAAATATGCTTTACCGCCACCAAGATTTTCCAAGTGCAACTATATATATAACATTTTTAGACATTGCTCTCTACAACATAGTCACTACCTGCATTCGCACAAACCACCAACAATACCTTTACTTCACCATGCCACCCATTCCACACAAAATGCCCAATTCCATTTTCTCTATCTGTCTGCGGCCACTAAATACGTAATAATACCTCCTCTTTGAAGCAGTATACAGAAAACCTATACTTCTCACTAAAAAGAGCCGGTTATCCTGATAGATTACTCAAAAATAAAATATCAACCTCTACAGCTAAACAATAAACATTCCCCACAGCAAAACAGATACTACAGAGAAACTGAACATTGTCACTACCTTTTTCCCAGGAGCTCATAAATTCCATAAAATTCTAAAAGATCTATACCCTATCTTAAAAAATAACTCATGGACATGTCCCACC
The DNA here is from genome assembly GCA_011762765.2 of Rhinocypha anisoptera. Classification (NCBI taxonomy): domain Eukaryota; kingdom Metazoa; phylum Arthropoda; class Insecta; order Odonata; family Chlorocyphidae; genus Rhinocypha; species Rhinocypha anisoptera. Next base: position 20,410 of record WURS02053667.1, on the reverse strand, counting down.
ATTTCTTGCAAGTGTCCCGCCAATCTAAGCGACTTATTCGAATCCAGAAACCCTCCACTCGATGCCCTCTCACTCCCTCCACACTTTTCAAAATTCAATAGACCCAGGTGTAAATGCTGCCCTCTTCTCCATCCACCAAATTCAGCGACAAAATCAATGCTTCTGGCTAATTGCAACACCAAAAATGTAATATACCACCTCTCCTGCAACGTGAGAACTCGCGAAATGTCACAGATAATTTCCACCCAGGTGATAAAACCACCGGGCCTCAACCAGGTTAATTAATGTTACAAAGTAACTTCCTCCCTCCCAACATATATAGAAGTCATAAGAACTCTCATCTCCTCCCTCCTTAAATCAAATCTTCCATATAGATACATTACATCCTTTAAAACAGACCTTCTAATCGTTATATTGTATCCCTTAAATCAGCGCTATTAAATTTTAATCCCTCCCTCACTCACAAATCACTCTTTACCCCCCTCCCCACCACCGATTTCTCCCCCAACGGCCACCATTCCATCCATCTGCTCCTATCCTCCCCCACCCCCTTTCTTTATCGCCTGCTCCTACTAAAAGAATAGCTTCTTTCTTCCTCTCCATTTGAAAAAAATAGCAAATCTATTGGCACTTAAGAGTAGTCTCACTCCCAAATCACTCTTCACTCCCCCACCAATTGCTACCCACTTCAAACCCCCCTCTTCTCCCTCCTCCCACCATTCAATACTCTCCTATATCACCTGTTTATACTAAGAGAACCTCACTATCATTTCTACCTCCGACGAAGGCAGATGATCTGCCAAAACGTTAAGTACTCGTAAGTGTCCTTTTTTTGTGTTCACCTATACTATAGACTTTTATTTCATACGCACACACATATACACTTATACATGATTGGGTGATGAGCAGTTCGATTACTTTTTCTATATTTACTTTCTATAATCTTTTTACTATATTTGGAAGTTCATTTGTTGTTATTACTCACCAATTATGTCTGAATAGAACTTTTTCGAGTTCTCTCGTTGGTGCTTCGATAGTAATGCATAACATTAAGGACACGAGGAAAGTTACAAATATGTCGCCGGTTGCTTGCCACAGCTGAAAAGATAAATAAAAACAAATTTTATGAACAAATGAAAATGAAATGTTAACATGTATTTTAAAACATAAATGTTCACTGAAAAAACCATCTCATGTGTCATCATGAATATTATTCATCTAAGATAGTAGCAAAGTGACGAGTATTCAAATCTGAATATCAGTTTTTTTTTCCATAAAAAAATGAATTTAACCTTAAAAAAATACAAATTAGGCATTGTATGATGCATGAGCATATTGGTTTAAGAAAGAATGTGTGATCATTTTTTGTAAAAATAAAATATTTAGAGCTAAAAAGTGGAGCTGTATCATAGTTTTTCTTACCGCACTAGGTACTGTTCCATACTCGGGTGACCTTAAGCTACCAATATGGTAAAGTTGAACTATTGTGTGGACCAAGTAAGCACAATAAGTCAGTCTGCTTAAGGGTATAAAAGGCTTCCATTCGACGACCTTTTGTACGACACCTATGAAAATTTAATGCTGAAATTAATACATTTAATTCTTTCTGTTGACAATGATAATACTCCTCAGCCATAGCATTACATATCAATACAATTTGTTTGCTGAAAGAGAGTATAATGGTGATAATTTATTATTATACCAACAATACTATTTTATAGACTGCATTTTTGTTTAATGTCTGACATTTTTCTTGCAAAAATTGAGTTTGTTAGGAAGTACAAACATTAAATTTCAAATTAAGTACCATATTCATGCAAACACCTTTAAATATATATAATTGACCACTGTATAGAGAATTTATCAGGTTTTATACTCATATGAGTTGGATAATTATTATAATTATATTATTTGATAATCTTTTTCTTGATGTGCACAAATCCCAATTGCATATGTATTTCTCTACCAATGATAAGTTGTGCAGAGATACCATATCTGATGTTCATGAGATTTGCTCCTTGAGTGAACTCTTCATAGCTCTTAGGTCTTTGAAGGGATTCTTGCATTTTGTCAGAGGCATATGTTGGTAATTTAGTGGAAGAAATTAGTTCAGTTTTTATAATATAATAACAATAAGGTCTACCTTATTGATCCTTTATTTTTACTCAACTGAAATATCGCACAAGTCAAGTAAAAAAAAGTAGTTTCTCTAGATTTATATAGAAAACAAAAGCATCCTGGTGTTGTACTATATGCATTGTTCTCTGGTAATACCTCAATTAATACCTTTGCACCATATAGTTCCCCAACATATATGTGTTCCCATCCTATTCCTAAATTGAAACTTTTTAGCAACTAGGAAATTGTCTACTCTTTTCTCCTATCTTTTCTTGATCACCCTATAAATTATAGAAAAGTCATTTCTAAGAAAATTTAATAAAATATTCTTACAGAGTTACTCACATTCTTATTTTTAGTTCACAAAAAAACCTTTCACTCTTTATAAATTTTCAAATAACTCTGCTTGGGATATATTCTCACTCCCCTGTTTTCTCTAATTTCACATAGTACTTTTTCTATCTTGTCACCTTGAGTACATGCTCCTTAGTTATTGTCATCTATCTCACAGCTCATGCCTAAATTCCACATACAGTCCTGATTTGATTACTATAGAGCTCCTCCATGTGTTCTCTTACTCTCTTCTGAATCTGTTCCAGTTCCAAAAATACCTTTCCTGTAATCTTAAAAACCTATATCACTCCTATTGTGCCATACATATTCACTTGTTGAAGGTTAGGATTAAAGTAAATCAGAAGATGAGATTGAATTTGTACACAAATTGAAAAATTATAGTATTATAGATTTTCCTTCCACAAATTTCCCAAAAATTAATGCCTAACCCTCCAACTCTTCCTTAAATTACCTGATTAATAAATGTGATATATCATCTCATATAATTATAAAATGTCTGTTTGGCTTCCAATAATATGATTGAACATGCTATACAGACTGTTTTGCTGCAATATAATGTACTCTTAAATTATTGATCACCATAATTTTCTGTTAAAAGAATTGCCTTTGTGAGATTTGAAAATAAATCCTATCATAAACACTTAATGCTTAAGTAAATTTTCCCTATTAATATCTTCAGGAAGTCAAATTATCAACTGACCATGATGTTATTTATGTCAGAATAGAATTGATCTCACCATTAACATTAAAATATTTTCTGGCCCTATGTATGCTTCTTTGACCAATTATTTCAGTGACCTGAAAACATGTTAATTAAATTTACTTACCCAAATCTCCCTTACTGAATACAAACAATCCCAAGGCAATGGCAGAAGCCCAGGAAATACGGAAACATGATCCATAAAATGCAGATTCCAGGGCATTATAATGGTTACCGGGGTAATAAAACAAATAACCGGATATCAGAGTTGCAGTAGCCAGAATGAGGCAACTAGTGAATCCTATGTGAGACTGGATCTGAAAAATGAGTCAATCAGGTGATTAATGTCACTATGTCCATTCTTTAGTATATCAGTCACTCTATTTATCTCTATTCCCATGGAATTTTGATTTGTGAATACCAAGGCTTCATAATCAAGGCCTTTTTTTGGCTACCAGTTCAACTTCAGGTAGTTGGTATCCTAATAACCTATTTCTTTTATGTTTACCAAGTAACCAGTTACCTGATAAGCAATAAAAATTCCAGTTACCAGGTAACCATCCAAAATAAACACTATCTGCAGTACTGTTACCAGTAACTTGTAATGTTGTTACCAAGTCCTGGTGAACATGGTCTTTTGATATTTCTTTCAGGTAAAATTCCAATTTGTTTCATTTAGTCAGTCAGTTTGTGCCCAGAATATGATGCCACAAAAACCAGGAATAATTTCATTCTAATTGTGAAAGGTTGAATGTCGTATTGGATCCCCTTTGGATATATATTCTAATGCATGTTCATGAATATTTGTGGACTGTGCTGTTGTGAATTGCACACCCAAAATAAACTCATCTTGCCTTAAGCATGGCAGTGCACTGACTGCCCTTATCTACACCAAAAATGCTCCTTGGTTGTCCTGACTCTTTGTTGCAAATACATAATCAATGAATAACAAATAACAGTGATAATTAATCATTTCCAATTTCATATTCATTGTTCACCTCATTTAATAAAGATTTCCATTTTATAAAAATTTCATTAACAAGGTGTTCCAATTTTCTGCCACATGAACCAAAAGTCTTTGGCATTCTGTACATTACCATAAACCTGAAATCCTAACCTTTTACATGCATTTCCAGGTGAATCATCTATTACATGTAGAGTTAGCATTAAAGTAAGTTAGCGGAAACCATTTAGTGTAGTTACTTTCATGTTTTTTTTCCATATTATTGCATTGCAATTCCATTTTCATATTATATGTAATGCTGCTTATTGAATAGTACTGAATGTTAGCCTCGAGGATACACCTACCTTATTCAATTTGAATTTCGAATCATGGAGTTTGTAAAGAATAAATCCAGTAATGATTCCAACCATGTAAGGGCCAGCTCTGTTGTGTGATTTAATGTAGAATGACACAAAATTATCATTCGACTGAACATCCTGTAAATTCCTGGAATGAAATAATTGAAAAAAATTTTCAATTCTTCTCCTCTGCAATTCCCTTCCATTCCAATCCTTGTATAAAGGATCTGATATCAGACTTGAAACAACGTCATAAAGAAAGTACTCTTCTCCTTTGTTTTTGACAATTAAAAAGTGGGCTGGTGAGTTTATGTATGGCCCTAACAGCCATTGAGATGTTCCATGAGAAGGATGTCCAAAAAGTGCAACATCATTAGAAATATCTGAAAAATTGCATTATTTCATATTGGATATGACTAGTGCATTAAAGTGCCCGAAATTTCTAAAGGTATGGGTATTGCTAGGGTATGGCTATTTACTACATTCCTACACAGTTCCTCCAATCACAGTGAAGCTGTGGATAGATAACCAGTCATCCTTGAAAAAGCTAACAAATGGTTTGCTGCCAACAATTTCTTCCTAAACCCAGACAATCCTCAGTTTCTTCTCTGTACTCTAAATCCAGCTATACAAGAAAGTGATTCCGTCAAATTACTGGGATTTCATCTAGACTCAAAATTGACATGTTGTGAACATGTTTTGCTCATCGGGAAAAAACTTGCACGAGCCTTATTTCTGCTAAGGAAGCTGAAACTGTATGTGAGCAAGGACTACCTCATTAATGCATATTTTGCATTCTTTCATTCTCACATCACTTATGGTATTAGGCTCTGGGGCCATTCATCTGATGTAAAACTAATACTTTTGATGCAGAAAAAAGCAATCCGAATTTTAGCCAATGTAAGTCAACTTGATGACTTGAGACATTTTAAAAATCTAAATATTATGGTAGTTTACTATAAGTTTCTATTTTACTCAATGGTGCATGTGAAAGTAAATCTGAACACGTACTCTATTAGGGATGATGTACACAATAACAATACCAGAGATAAAAACTCCATAGATTATGTAAACTAAGCTAAACATACAAAGTTGAGGGTTTACCAATTAAATTCTTTAATATGCTCCCTAACTCTGCCAAAAAAGTCTCCAATAAGGTGTTCTGTAGGGTTCTCTATGACTGGCTCATCTCCAAACCCCTCTACTTCCTGAAGAAGTATTATGACTTGATTTCTCTTATCTATTATTTTAATGTTTAGAGTATGATTGTATTTTTCTATGTTTATAGTTGTTTGTGTGTATTTTATTTTTTATTTCATTAGTTTGACGACATCTATCATAGCACATGCTATGCTTGGTAATTCAATATGAATAAAGATTATTATTATTATTGCAAAAGAAAGTGTAGGAGATATTTTGCATGAAGAATTTTAGATATAAGTTCTTAGTGCAAGATAAGCCCTGTGATTGCTCAAATCAGATCAAAAGTGTAGTTAAAGGAGAACATCTGAACAGTGCTTAATGATCTTTAACAAGTAAAACTGTTTTTTTTCATTGATTAATTACAGTGGACCACACCTGAATATAAAGTGTATGGAATTCCACTGTTTGGTACCTAAGGAAGCAAAAGTTGGTTCCTTTGCTGGGAAGAAGTAGTGTTTTTGGATGCCAAAGGCATATCTTTATTATCTTGGAAAAGGTAAAACAATAACTTTAGAAAACTATTAAAATCTTCTAGGCAAATTAGACAAAAGAAATCATGATAAAAAGAATGACTTTGCTGAAAAAATAATTTTCCATCAGAAAAATCCAACTGCCTACAAAAATGTTCTTGCAAAAGGAAAATTGATAAATTTCTACTGTGATTCATTGAAATATCCACCTTATTCTCCAGATTTGGACACACTCTGGATTTTATATCTTCACAAAACTTAAACTCAACCCTTTAGTCAGCAATTCATTCTCTGAATGAAGGGGTCATTTAAGGTAATTGTGGTGATTGCAGCTGTACATGGGTATTTTGCAGTTCTTCAAGTGAATCAATACATATGTCTATATGATAATTTTTAAGGGTGGTCACGAAAAATAAAATAAATTTGGTATCACAGAACATTATTGACTTTACAATTACACATAAGTAGTCTTGAATATTTTTAAAATTAATATACAAAACGTAACAACTGGGGACATTAGCTGTAACATTGATCACTTCTATTGCTTTGGAAAATACTCCTGAGATCACAATCTGTTTCACGTGAGCTTACTCTGATGAAAACATCTCTTGTTTCAGCTACAAACTTCAAACAGAAGACTGGGCTAATGTGTATATTGTTATTTTTTTAAATATTTATAATCAAATTTCAATAAAAAATATGTTAATCTTTCTTCTACTCTCTGACCAAGAAAAATATACAGAAAATCTTTATATTGTGTCTGTGGTATAGAATTAACATTAAATGTAAGGCAGAATCACAGTTTATATTTATTTTAAGAGCTTTAACCTTCTTGCTTCATGTACAAGTCAATAGGAGATTTTACTATATATGGAAGATAATCCAAAGAAACATACCTTAAGTATGGAAGTAGAATTGCATCCTTCTCCTCCATGTAGATAATAAGGAATGGAATTATGAGTGAGAGGAAAGTTCCTATTCCCAACAAAACAAATCCTATTCTTGGTTTCTTCCATAACATGTACACAATGAATAGAGACAGGAGGAAGAATTGCATGTCACATGACATGTACCAAGACTGGAACATACACTGCAATGGAAAGACATAAATCAAGCCCCAGAGAGAAAAATTTCAATAATTATATAAATACAGGCCGTGTATAACTAGTTCCTTATTTATTATGTAGAACTATAAATTTGTGCAGGACACTCACCATTTTATCATCCATTACATAGTTATTAATGTACAGAAGATTTGCCCACCAGCTGCTAACACACCTATCTCTTTCCAACCCAACTCTTGAGTCCCACATTGGACCTGATCCAATCTTATAGAAAAGGGTTGCGTGAAAAAACACAATGACTGCATAAACAGGGGTTAGTCTGAAATAAAAGTTGAAAGGTTTGACCATGATTTCTTTTATATATGACAGAAAATGCAAGCCTAATAAATTTGTGCAGATATAAAAGTTAATTAGAAGAAATAGTGCTTCTAATTATCTTCAGAGATTTCTAGAGATGAAATTACCTGATGAAACGGAGAATAAAAAGTTTTACAAAGTTCAGACTTTTTCTCTTGTCCAGCTCCAACAGGAGAAAGTATGTGGTCAGCAGTCCTCCAAAGAGGAAAAAGGTGTCCACAATAATTAATCCATTAATGAGGAAGGAACCTCCTGGTCTTCGGTAAGCCTAGGAAAATTGAAAGAATACAAACACCTTTCGCTTTTTCAAAAGGAATTGGACTTTCCAAAAAGGAAAAGGATTTCAAAAGGACTTGATGTTACTCATCACCATTCTTGAAAAAATCTCAATTTTCGAGAAGTATTCTGAGATTTTTAATTGCTGGACAATATGATATTTTATTTTTCAAGAGACAGGAAGCAGAATTTATCATTTAATTGTAGGATAATCTTTCTCTAACATTGTCATTATGGTGCTAGGTATCTACCATATATTACTATTATAGACCCATAAGAGATATACCAGGGGAGTTAATGAACACTAAACAATATGAATTGATATGATAAAAAATTTACCAAATTTATTTTTAGTTTTTTTCTAAACACATTAAATATTTTGTCCTAAATTTTTCATTCGTTTGCAAGAAAATTGTATGGAAGTAATACTCAAAATGAATGAGTTGTTGAACATTGTAATAGAGGTAGAATGTTGGTTAAGCAATGCAGGGTCAGGAAACGACTAGGGATTTCATATAAAAATGATGGAGGATAGGAATAAAATAGATTAAAAAGGGATTTATTATAGACCTGGGTATAGTGGTTCTTCATGAAGCCCATCAAATAACTACCAAAGAAAATTGTATGTTACTCATGAATCATTTTTTTAATCTCAGCTTCACTTATCATGATCCCATATGAAAATCTCTCTGCAGTGAAAGCTTAAATCTGGACAATGGGTCAATAGTAATAATTTCTCACCATATTATGATCTCATAATTGCCTAAAGCATTCAAATGATTATTCCTCCTTAATTACTTTCCTCTCTTTTAATGCATGCATGTTTTTATGGTCATAAAATTTAGATACTCTGTAAAACTATATAACTTTTTCTGCATGAATGAAATTTTTTCATTGATGCAGAAAAATGCACCCTATATATTATTATTCTACATTAAAATTATAAAATATTCAGACACCAATTATCTATACTCACTTGAAATAGTTCAAATTCAGTGACACAAATTATAAAAAGATTTAGCAATATTTGAAGCCTAATTACACTGTTATTAACAATGTGTTTTTACAACACCTCTTAAAAAGCCTAGCCTCACCTACTTATTTTCAGTTTTCAATTCTGGGGTTCTTCTCCATGTGTTATTTTACTATAGCTTTTTTTTCTCAAATGGGACATGCTATATATTAGCTAATCAGACAAATAAGTATATTATTATTGCATATAGCTGTACTTTTAAAGATGGGGGACCTCAAGAGTTTTAGCCATGTGGAAATATTAGGTAAGAATGAACTCAATGGCTGGTATTAATGGAACAAGGATGGTGCGATGACACTCAAGGCTGGATAATCCCTTGATGGTGGTGCCAGAAGGACTAGCTTGTTGTTGGAGAGTTCAAGCTCCACTAGATAACTGGTGGTCACTCCACAGGAGGGGTGAAGGTGTGACGTGGTGTTAAGGGATGGAAAGGGAAGACTGTAGGAATGAATGAGACAGTTAATGGTTACAGGTGAGACATGTTGGAAGGAATCCATAATGATAAATGAAGGAGCACTATTCAACAAAAAATAATTAAAATATATTTTTTGAAATGAGGAAGTATCAAATTCCCTTGCCATTAATGCAGACTATTGAATTCATTCTTACCTAATTGGGTTACTTGATTATTAACCTTTTTAGTGCCAGTAGTCCAATCTATTGGCTCTTGGGGTATATGTGAAAAATGCCACAGGACTATTTATTGGCCCTGTTTTTTTTTAAATAAATAATTTTTCCTAAATTTTATAGAAGAGAAAAATATAGATAAATAATTTTACTCACTCAGTAAGAATTTGGAGTTAAAGTAAAATTATCAACTCCAACACATTATTATTGTTATATATATTTATATATGTATTATATCGTGTGTGAAAAGACAAATTCCTCAAAAAAGCCCTGGCATTTTTCGTGCATACTAGCTAATGGATACTGGCACTAAAAGGGTTAAAATAATCTTAGGTCTGAACAATTAACTGATAGATTAAAAATTCATCAAGTAGATTACCTGTTCAACCACCTCTGGATTAAATAGAGGCCCACCAATAGTTGCCTTAATTCGATGACCCATGATGATCAGCAGCATTGATAAGAACCTTGCACCATGGATGGAATCCAGCCCATGATCTGATCCTTTTATTTGGAATAGATTTCGAAAGTTTCTTCTGGCAGAAAAACAAAGGGCAATCCTCTTCATTAAACCTGCTGGTGAGTAAAATATAATGAAACACAATACATGACTGTATTTGTTTTGCAGTTTCTGATTTTCTCAGTATTGCTGATTGAAGCTGAAGGCTATCCTATTTCACCTTTGAAATATGACTTAATTGGTAATATTTTATCAAAATCATTTTTAAATTTCCTTCCAATAATGAAAAGTTAAAGGCCAAAATATTGTGAACAAGATAGATGAGAAGTAATCCAAAAAATCTTGAAAGTAAATTAGAGTGAAGTCATTGCTGTGTGAGGAATGAATTAAAATTTTACTTTATGAGACTTGTGTAACTTTGACTTTATCGCTGTCAGTTTATTTTCAGTCTTTAACTTCTAGTCTTACCAGTTGTCCCAAGTCGATTAAGGAATGTGGGATTTGTATTTCGCTGTAAATGTTGGTGTTAAAGCCTGTTCAGCAGTAGTCCGCTCTTTAAACTTGGTAGAAACGTGTACATCTGGTTCAGGAAATTTAGTAGTGAAGACAAATAGTCTAATGAATATAATTCAGGTTGAAATGGAATGATGTGGTGTTATATGTTATTATTGGACTTATTATAGCTGTTATAAGGAAGGAAGAGAAATGAGAAGGGGTGGTATTATAGTAAGCACCTTTCATCCACTTCAACTGGAAGGGGTTTGAACTAAAAGGACTCCGAGAATCAAATATGACTTTTTGATTCTCACTTGAAACAATTGAAGGAAATAAATATTATCAAATTAATATCACGGGTATATTCTACAGGAAAATGTAAGGGCATAATTATCATTCAGAATTAGACTTTTTCATACCAAGTAGCACTTTAAATCAATCTTTGATGTGAATCAGGAGAGAGAGAGAAGGGAGATATGGAAATCTCAGGTTGTTCCTCATCTGATTTCGTTGACGAGACCCATTCATAAATGATTAATGAGAATTAAGAGAACTTAAGATGACTAACAATATTTTCAATTATGAACCTAAAAAGAAGCCATTTTATTTTAATACTTGCAATATGATTTATGTTAGCTATTATGAGTCAAAGCTGTAATACTTAAATTCATCATTCGTTCTTTAATTCCTTCTCTTTTGTTCCATAATTGTCAAAAAAGTAATTTATAACTTATGATCTTTAGCCTGACATTTGAATTTAGTATGACATCTGAATGATGCCCAAGCTAACAATTATTTTAATTAAATGTATTCAGTACAACAGTAATCGGTATGAAGGCTTCTACTGCAAGATGAGTTTGAATATCTTCTGGATATTCTAATGGTACTTGAAATTTGAAGTCAATTCATTTCTGAACTGCCCTACTGTTATAAAGTTAAGACCAATCCATCATGAATTACTAACGAAAGATGTCACTTCCTCCTTTTTGATTCATTTCTCCCTGTTTAGTCTTTAACCCTTTTAGTTCCAGCCCCTATCACTTGGTATATGCAAAAATGCCGAGGCATTTTTTGTGGAATTTGTTGATTTACACATTTAAAATTTATTTGTGTCAGTTTTTTAAATTTACACTCCAAACACTTATAGGAATAGTAAAATATTTTATTTATATTTTTTCTCTTAACAATTTAAGAAAAAAACATTTAATAAACAAAAAAATCTGGCTGATAGATCAACCCATGACACTTTTTTTCACATACCCCTAGGGCCAATGTTGCCCGCTGGCACTAAAAGGGTTAAATCGTTTGTTCACTTTGCAATATATTTTTCTTATTTGTTTTCCCTGCAAAAGACTATAGAGGTGTAAGTAACATTTAAACACAGAAATTTTTAGATATACTTGGATATCATCTGATTCAATCAATCAGAAGGAAATAAATTAGTTAATTAGGACATAATTGCTTTTTTCCTAAATGTTCACCAGTTGCATTTTAATAATTATTCAACTTTTAACAAATTGCTCTTATCTTTATTTGACTATTCAAGTAATTTCAAATCAGAATATTAAATCCTGGTAAAAAAATATGAAAAGTATGTTACTTAGTAGCTTAGGTTCAATTGACTTGTGTTATTCAGCAGTGGTGCTTTTTATGACCATTTGATTTAATTCAGTTAAAATTATGGAAGTTATTTAAACTATTTCAAGCAATTTCAATGTGTATCAGAATTTTGACTCAGATACATGAATGTACCACTATTGATAGCATCATATTAAACCCGATATCTCATGGTGGTTTGCTTAGATACCAACAGTAATTGAAGGAAAGAGAACTCTGTGACCCCAAAGAGAGCATCCAAAATATTGTTCCACTTTTATTCAACTACTGTATCTCATGAAAACGTTCTATGGAGTCTTTGAAACATGAGGACCTGGAAATTCAATTCCTAATGCTATTATGCATTTCAAAGAAATCATGTTACTTCATAAATCAATGCGTACTGTAACTGTAGGAATTAATTATATTATGCAAAATAAGTCATTATTGGAGGAAACTAAAATCTATACCCATAGATTGCAGAAAGGGAAATAAATGTAAAGGGAGTTAGAAGGGAAGAGAGGAAAAGGTATGTAGCATTGTCATTTTCACATGGAAAAACTAATTCTACTTGTGTTGCAGGCTGATATATCTGCTTTTACCTCACAGTTGAAAAGTGCTACAAGCTAACATACTCACTTCTTCATAATCTGGAATTAACAATGTATTTTTCTCTAAGGTGCCATTTGTTATGTAAAATAAATATCCCTGAAATTTCTCAGTGGTAGACTAGGGAACAGGTAGCACCAAGCAGTTTAATCATGAATCCTTTCTAGGGTGGGTTTTTAAAAAGTGTGCTTGTCACAAGCATACGATCTTAGATAGATACTTATCTTTATGGTATATTTGATTCATCTTATTTATGCACATATGTACCAAAGTTATTACTGTGACTTGCATGGGTTAATGTGTGACCAGACCTTATTTTGGTCAGGATTATTCAAAACTAAAATTATAAAATAATTTTAGCTCATTATAAATCAACATCTATTGGCAAATTTAGATAATTAAATAAGTATTAAATTACATGAGTTTAAAGTTGAGAAGAAAGAAATTGAGTATTTCCTAGTTCTCCTAAAAATACAGGTACATCAAATTCATCAATCTGTCTTTTATGTTAAAATAAGGCATTATTGCTAAAAACCATTTTCACCACCACCTCAATTATTCATGAGTAGGTGGTGATAATGGTGACAGTTTTGATGAGATGATGATTTATTTGTAAAGTTTACCAGTTTTGGAAGATGTATTTTCTCCAGCAGGCATATCAGAGTTGACATGATATGCTGTGGCAGCTATAACGACGATTGCCAGAGTGGCCAAAAAAGCACTGAAAGAAATAATACTATATTAATTGACATTCGATAAATCTTTTCATATATGAGAACATAAAAACTTACAGCTCTTTCAGAAGTTGAAAGCAAATTACATGACCATAAAACAGATTTATACAAGATATCTGATTCTCACATCACTGTTTTTTCTTGTACCTTACATTTTAAGGAAGACGTTTATAAAATTAAATTTAAATGCATGCTGTTAGGTAACCCAGTATTTGATAATGCATGTAGTTTTAATATCCCTAACTCATGTCTCAAAATTTCATGTGAAATCTCACCTCTGTAGGAATATGAACATTTAAAATGTATGCAAGTCTCCCAGCATAATGGATATCAAATTGTTTTGGGGTAATTTCAAACTCCCTTCCTCACTTGACATTTTTTACATTTACTCAGGGGATTGTACTTTGCATGGTAAATTTATAGCATCATGAGTTGTAAAAGACATATTCCATATTCTAATGTGATTTTGTTAGGTATTAGGTGGAAAAAGGAGTAAACTGTTTAACTCAGGTCCCGATAAAAAAAAATATTTTCCTTAGCCATTCCAACTTTTGTCCTGCTACTGTTGAAACCTTCTCTATTAATAATTTAATTGGAAATCGTGAGCTTCGCTAACTGCAAGAGCTAATTTAAATGGGAAATTTACCTGAATGTAGATGGAATGAATATTTATTTTTATTGATGATATTTTCATTTCAAAATGATCATTTAAATATAGTTTGACTAATTGAGGTGCATTTGAATAGTAAAATGTTTCCATCAAGAAGCAATAACTCTGGCATAATTTGTTTACATAAGCAGGCACTTACCCATTCCATATATATTTGAGTTTGTTACTATAGCCAGTAAAAAGAAACAATCCTCATAAAATGCCTTTGTATGGATTACTTACGATAACTAACCAAACAAATAGTTCATCAAATGTAACTATGAAGTTTTAAAATTTGTTTCAGCATAACAATTTTAGAATTTCACTTTGGGAAATGACAGCTTAGAGTCACATCTAGAATATCACATCGATTTTGTTAATTCAGGCATTAGTGAAATACCAACTGGTCAGTCTATTGATGCTTTAGTATGTTACAATTGGGAAATGAATATGTATTATTAATCTCCTGGGAAACATAAAGTGTTTCCCTTCATTAAAGGTTACCCCCTTTTAACTAGGCTATAATTGTGTACTAATAGGAGTTCTGTATTTATATGCCATACTGAAATTGTTTTCTTCAATGGAAATATTACTGTGAATAAAATATAGTAGAAATGTGTAATACAATACATGTAGATGAAATTACAAATGTTATTAATTTTCAAATGCAAATTTTTGTGCATTTTGTACTGGTGAGCATTTTCTTTTTATCAAATCCAGAAAAGTAATTGAAATGTTGAGTATTATGTACATATTATGATTCGTCATTGTTATCATGGTGCGTCACCATAAGTAAAATTTCATTGATGGCATTAATCAGTTGAATTGTGGAAAATGTCTTTTATTACAACTTGAATGAACCTCATCTAAATTATGCAAACCAAGGTTAAGAAAGTTAAATCTTTAAGAAAAAGTGTTCAAACATTAATTACCTGAAAATGATATCATATACAGAGAGAGACTCATCATGTCTTATAGTTTGGCACATTTTATCCGGAATGCTCGCTTTTGTTTTCAGATTCCTCCCATATTCTTCATTAATCCAATTAATTGCTTGCATCAGTGCATCTTCCACGGCAGATGGAGAACATGAAGCTGGAATGCACAATGACCAGTGAAGAATGTCTCGTCTTGACTTTGTCGGGTCACCTGCATACTGAGGAGTCAAAAACAACAATTTTTAGTCTGGTGAAATAAAGCCAAGGAAGGTTAGTGTCACTAAGAACATCTAGTATTTGGAGACTTGTTATAAAAAAATGGAGCAAACATTTTTAAATAGGCAATTATTTTGTAAAATTAGTTTCCAATCCTAAATTAAAATGAGTGTGCTGTGTTTATCAGCTTACTTTATCAACCCAGGTTGGTATATAATGCCAAGAATCATTTTAATAAGGAAATTAGAATTATAAAACGACCCCAGTATTCAACCTTAAGCTTGGTTTGATAGGTGAGGAAAGAGCTCACCGAATACATAGTAAGCATAACAGTGAAAATGCACACATAGGGTTAAGGGGTGAGTTTTTTTCTCCTTGCCACCTGTGGTTTATCACGAAGGTGTGGTACCCATAAAACCACTCAGCTTTGGTTTAGCTGAAGGTGTCCAAAGCTATCATTGGGCTTTGAGCCTGGGCCCTTTGTTCAATAAGCAAGTGCTCTACCCACTGGTCTAGCATGAACTCTTAAAATATCATAAAACAAATTAATGTCTCCAGGAAAAAAATCAGCCTAAAATCAGCTTCAACAGCATCAGCAATTCATATGAATATTATATTATACTTTCAATTTTTTTGCATTAGCCAAGGTAATTAACTGTCAAGTTGAATATTATCAGACATTCAAATTGTTTTTGGGAAGAATGAACAAATTTCTGTTGATAATGTAAATTCACTGTCCTCAATTAGCTCTTTGAAAAAGAAATAAATTTTATTTGAAAGATGGAGTAGAAGTAGTATCAAAACACATTAATCGACAAACTTTTGACAAGATCGACACTAGGGTCACCAAGTCAATGTATGATTGATTGTTGCATATGTGAAAATGTGTATGTTTGTATGGAAAGGTTTCAGATGAATAGAAACTTGGATGATTAAAAACAGTTATAATAAAAAAAAACATTAAGGATAACTAGTCAGCTTTACACGAAGTGTCCATGTTTTATCTATATCAACAATAAATAAATCAAGGACAGTGGAAAAAAATATTTAATATACAGGTAGAATTATAATTCATATTTCTGCAGAAAAAAGTCTCACTAAAGTCCAGCTTTGTGGGTCTGGACTTCAGATAAACTAATTTAGAATACTAATATTTAAATGAAATCTGTTTTCTTAGAGGTATTTACATAGTAACAAAATCCAGCTCTACTGGAAACTCATCAGTTAAAATTTAATTAGTAAAAATTCAAGTTTAGTGGGGGTCATTCCATCAGTTGCTATTGATATTTTTTAAAATTCCATGGCTTAATATATAGCCTTAGGAAAATAATAAAAAGAGGTCTACTTACATTTATTCTGTCCCATGCAGTCTGCTTGGGATTGTAAGTCATTGCGTAGCGATCCAAAGTGTAATTCCTTATTTGTTGTTCTCCGTGGTTACTTTCCATCAAGTGGATTTCGGCCAGGCAGTATTGCCCATACAACATGTTTTTCCTTGAACCATGCTCGTCATTAGGGCTACTGGACAGGTCAACATTGATGGCCACACATTGGTCAAAGTTTCCCATGTGGTATGTGTTCCCACTCACTATACCGTCTGGAAATTTCGTGGATGCATCAAACACTAAAGAAATGGAAGTGGAGGAAAAGGAAATGATTAGGTACATATTTCCAAATGATGAAAATTTCAAAATAATAATCTTTATTGACGTCATTGGGACGTAATCATCCATGAGTCTCGTCAAGTGAGGTACTACATTAATAATTTCCACATAAGTATATATGCATATCAGCATTTCATGCATATACACATGACAATTATTTAAGTTTCATAATGGATACAGCATTAGTTAGATCATCTGATAAAAACTCACTTAAGATGTTATAACATTTCTACAGAAGTAGATTTTTCAGCTGGGCCTAGAAAATTACTGGTGAGGTGATAGACTGTATAGAGATAGGAATTTTATTATATGTCATGGCTATGGAGTTGTAAGGACCTTTCAGGCATGTAGTGTAGGAATATTGATCCTTTTACTTGCACCAGTAAGTGATTTTCATCTGATTATGCCAAAAAAACATGGAATTAGAATTTTTACGCCGGTAAATAACATAGCTAGAAGTCATGAAATATACTATCCATAAATTGGCAAATATGTATTTAGGGTGATTTACAAGTTGCTGAAGTTGGGTGCTGGGAATTGGAAACAGAACTGTTTATAGGGTAGCATAGCATCAGGTTATAAGGGAAGCCAGGATTCCTCATGTTGGAGCCAAGAACACCACAAGCATATACTCGTAGAAAGCACAAGCATACATTCAGCATGGTATGCTGAATTCATAGTGTTACTCGTTATTTGTTCCTGCTTCTATGTTATGGCTTTTCTACTTAACTTTTTGTCCATTTACATATATAGCTGTCTGGTAGCTTTATGGATAAGTTTTCCATATATGACCCTAGAAATTACCTTTTGTTACTTGTTGATTTCAGTCACCAGAAAATGGTCAACATGAAGAAGCAATGCTATAGTAAGAGTTTTGATAATGAATATGTATTTTAGTGAATTTTTAAAAACTATTTTGTCTTTCTCTTTAATTGGTTTAAAATTATGGTCACTTATGACTTGATATTATTAACTGTAATAATGATAGTTCAATTAATGAAGCTGGCATAATCTTTGCAAAATCTTTTAGGGCTACCAAATTGTATTGACTTTGTGATTTAACACGAAATAAAGAAAGTGCACCTTTCTCTACCCTCACATGATATTTAACCTTTCTCTCGCCTCACGTGACATTCCAGCAAAGTGAGGATATGCTCAGCTTCATGTTAACTTAATTAGCCAAGGTTAATGATAATAAATGTAAGCATATTAGTGTTTTGCAAGTTTGAAAGTAATGAAATAATAGAACAACACCTTATTACTGCTCCACAGAAGTTTTTTTTATTCATTCATTACCCAGGATTCAAGGACCTGACAATGATGCTTTGTCATTGAAACCCCGGCTGTGAATTAATAAAAAAAAAACTCCTGTGGCATAAGCTAGTTTTGTATAATTTCATGATTTCTTGCAAGAGTTGAAGAGCATTATCCATTACCACAAAGGATATTAAATTATTCTCAGTGGTTATCTTATCTCTTACTTGATTAATTTGGATTCACTTTTTTGTTACTTTTTGTCAGCATTTAGTCCAGCAGAAAGAAAGACCTGAAATCTAAAACCAACATTCAGAGATGACATTTGAACTATTTATCCCATTTTCAATCGCTTTGAATTATTTTGTGTGATGCTTGTGTAAATGTTCTTCAATTAAAGTATTGACATGTTTTACCAGTGACTTCACATGCATAAATATTATGCCAATTTAAATATGTTTTTGCATAAGGAATCACACCCCTTAAAAATTACTAAAGGCTTTATTGTGCTAAGTATAAAAATTCACTTTTGATTCCTCACGTTTCCATAGCTTTAGGTGCAATCATGTTAGCAATGGGATGGCAGTGTACTTTATTAGACTGAATTGGAGGTGTTTACCCTGTTGTACGTATATGATCTTTCGAATCACACATGTGATGCATGTAAAACTGTCAGTACGTTGTGCTTCTCATCATAGCAAAATGTCACAAACTGCATTGATACACATATCATGTGTACTTTTTATAGAAAAAAACCTACCTCAGGTCAGTTTAATAGCTTACCTAGAGCTAAGCAGAATTGTATGTGAAAATTCACACATCAGGGGAGGGGGCCAATTCCTTTCCATGTGATTCCTTCAGTTTCCCCAAGAACATCTGGTAACCTCAGCTCAGGTTCTAGTCGAGGTGTTCAGAGGCATTGAACACAGGTCCCACATTCTGTAACCCTACCCACTTGTCTACCACAACCTCAATTTTTATCAACACAGTTTAAATTTCTAACATGTCGTTATTATCAAATAGACTTTTCCACTCTACTTAGTGGAAATCCATTATTCTAAGAGGTTGAAATAACACTGCCTTTTCCACATAAATATTTATTACATGACCAGTTTTATCACTGACTGATTACATTAGCTGATGATGTTACTTTTGTAATGAAACCAGTCATGTAATAAATATTCATGTGGAAAATGTAGCGTTATTTCAACCTTTTAAAAAGTTATTATTGATTAGATTAGTTTTATTTCTCACTACCCTATTAAATATTGTATGCATTTGAGTTTTTAGTCCTTTGGGAGATCATACGCTATATACATTACTATCTACTGATGATCAGGTCGTTGTGGCTGGAGATAGGGATGATGCAAATTGCATGTTTGGAAACTAATAGAGGAGGATTCAAAATGGAGACCAACAGTAAGGAAGGATGAAACTGAATACATGGTAGTGGGAGACAAAGAATGTATTGGAAATTACAAGATATGGAATACTACGTGGTAGTAACTCTTTCAAATACCTTTTCTTCAAACGGAAAAGTTAAAAGACATAAGCAATTAATTAGGGAAAAAAATGTGTGATCTGCCAGTTGAAATGGGGCCTATGGAGCAATGGAATTACACAGAAAAGCAGAACAACCAGTTAGAAAGCTATTGTTGAAAGAAGTGCCACTTAAAGATCAGAGATCTGTGAAATAAATAAGAGAGATAAAGGAAATAATTTTCACCAAATCAGGCCGGATGTGGTGGAAGAGATTCATACTAGTGCTGTTTTTATTCTCAGCAAGATAAAGGAAAGTTGATGCCCTTAAGGTGGACTTATGGCAAAGAATTAGCCGTATCTCCAGATCATGTCAGAAATGAGAGAAGAAGGGAAATTAAGCGTGTAAAAGGAAATATTATGGAGATAATATAAGCAAAGAGGCATGGTATGGTTACCTTCAGTTGAAAATCAGTAAGAGATGTCCAAAAAAAGATTTATAAATGGATATCGCTTGGAAGGAGGATATGTGGAACACTTCTGGGAAGCTGGAAGAAAGCTGTGGAGGAGGATGATGATATTTAGAGGCTTGCAAGAAGAAGACTGGAAAAACAAAGGAAGGTAGAAACTGAGAAGCAGGAGGTGATGAGAGTTGTTAAAAAATTCATACATGGATAGAGATTTAGAGATAGAGATTTTCTTTTTCGTGACTGCATATTCTGGATCCCGACTGTGGCGCACTACCGGCGTTACACGTCCACCCCAACTTTCACTATTCTGCTTCACTTCCTACACACCGATTGTGCATTGTA
>WURS02053658.1:0-10891 GCA_011762765.2 Rhinocypha anisoptera | reverse complement strand
AACCCCTCTTTCCCCCCCCGCCGCCCTTCCCATCTATTTTCCCACCTCCCCCCCCCCCCCCCCCCCTCCCACTCACCCAGGCATCGTTTTCTGCCCTCCTTCTTCGATGTCTCATGCTTCTCACCACCCCGACAATTTCATCCAACCCACCCTTTCCACCCACATCCCCCTCTCTCCTCTTTCCCATGATTCCCGAAGCATCACGCCAACATCGTGGCAACCAATCAGCTTCTTCCTTCCACCCAGTCGTTAGTGCAGGCACGGAGGGAAACCTCTCTCTCTCTCTGTCACTTCGTCTTCAGCTGGCGGCGTGGAAGGACTTGCTCGACTGGTGAACGGTCTCATGTTTTGTGCGAAATTGTTCGAGTAAAGTTGTGAGAAATTCCTCCGATTGTCAAGACCAGTAAAGGTTTGTCGTACTATCTTTCTCCTGTGATAATGCGAATGTCTGATATTAGTGTGCGTAAGTCGTTTTGAATTTTAAGAATTTTCTCAGTTTTATCCCTTAGCATAGATGACTTGTTGAAATCACTTCACGCCCGTATCCGCTTTTTAACTTTAGAGCCAATAGCTCCTGCTAATGCTAAGTTGATTGTATTCCTGCAGTCACATTTCCAACTTTTTTTTAAAAAAGCGTCGAAGGACTTGAAATATCCTCCCGGTTTGAGGTTCGATTGAATGAAGGATTACGAGCGATAAATTTTGCTTAATGTTCGTATTTCGAGAACAGGTTTTGAACTGTTAAAACTACTCTTCGCTATTAAATGAACTTTCTGAACTTGTAGCCTGGAAGGGAATCAATAGGTGATCAAATTGGGCTAAAGGAAAATTTTCCTTGAATTTCATGTTTGTCGTTTGCTTAGCGGCGTTTAATTTATTAGTGTCTGATGTTATTTATTAAAACCAATGGTGAAGTCGTTTTAACGGATTTGCAAACTTGCGGTATTCATATAAGTCAGGTCAGTGTGCTACAAACTCTGGAAATGAACCTGTAAATGCTGATATATTGGTTTTTATGACATTATAAGATGGCGCGGAATTAGCCCATCGTTTTAAATCTTTAACTGCGGAACGTTCAATAGAATGTTAACCTTTTTTATTGCAGGCGTGAATTTGACGACGGGAAGAGGAATCCTGAACCATTAGGAGTAATAGAATTGGTGAATTACTCTCGTCGACTTCGAAAGGTTAAGATTGACTGCATCGAACGTGCCCTTCAATTCTTCCATCCACAATATGGAATTCAACAGGAAAGCATGCAACTGCAAGACGGTCATGCTTTTCAGTGGGACGGCAACTCCGCGCGTACGGGACGTCAGCTGATTTGAGTTCTACGTCCAGATTCACGGTCTCTGTCCCTCTTTAAAGGTAAGGAGTGAATATGAACTTCGCTGCTTTCACTTATCGATATTAACACATTTACGCTATGTGCAAAGATGCAGTGACTTGATTACACATGCAGTTATACAATGTTATTTATATTTTTTAATTTTTCATTTAATTTGCCTTTCTTATTGCCTCGAGGACAGAAAATGGGGTTTGGAATGCTTGAGATGATAACGGAAGCGGAAAGTTTGCATATTGTCGTGAGAGAACTGGGATCATGCGCAACCGACTA
The DNA here is from genome assembly GCA_011762765.2 of Rhinocypha anisoptera. Taxonomy (NCBI): domain Eukaryota; kingdom Metazoa; phylum Arthropoda; class Insecta; order Odonata; family Chlorocyphidae; genus Rhinocypha; species Rhinocypha anisoptera. Next base: position 9,273 of record WURS02053658.1, on the reverse strand, counting down.
TTACTTCTAACTACCGACCATCGTTGGATCGTCGAGTCTGTCATCAGGAAATTGCACATCCACCGGATACAGAATGGAGAGAATTGCCGCCCGTGAAGAGGCTGGACTTCAGAAGATTGCTTATGACGTTGACGGCATCGAGGAAAGGTAGCTGGAAATTTTTCAATTGTAACATTTGGGCAAAATGGCTCCTGGTTTAAATATGGGCGCGTTTTTAGTTTAGCTCGGGCAATAATCCCATCCCGATGAACTCATACCCATTCTGGAATAACACGGTCATTGCATTAAATACGACAATATTTAGTGATGCTTTAGTCACTTATTGATTGAAAGGTACTTCAGTTTAGGACGGTTAGTTATTAAACGTAGATTAGTCTGTAACCCCATTACAGAAGTCTGGCCATTAAGATAAAGCGTTAATTTGAGGCCTTCGAGGTGGTTTAGTTGGGAAAATTAAGGTAAACTTGAGTTATTTGCGTGTTAGGAAGAACAGTGAAGAGAAGAAATAGTTTAAATATTAAAGGGTAGGTACGTGCAATTTTTTTAGCCTTACTTTCGTTACCTCACTCTTCAGCAGTTCAAGTTTACAATGTTCCGGCTTTTAATAAGGGAATTCTGCCATTTGAAAAATAATCACAGGCCTTCATTCACTCTTTAGGTACAACTTGACGACTTTTCGTAATTTTGTGACTTTTTGCGGTAGACTCGTGTTAATGATAGATTGATGGTTTTTTAAAAAATTACAATTCACACCTCCTCCACAGTGAACTTTGTTCGTGTTAATGATATTTATAACATGTTCAATGAAGGCAGCGTAAAGTCAGAGGGATTTTGAAATATTTCCCAGATTGGTTTAAATAATTATGATAATTTAAATTTCCTTATGGTTGCATTAACATTATACTTTGTGTCCGGAGTAAATTGGTTTGATGACCATATTAGGCGAATTGCTTTAGTTGCATTATTGTATTGCCATGGTAACGTTCTTCTAACAAGTTAAAATTCAAAAGTGCTCCCAGCAAATATTCCGAGACTAGTGTCAACTGCCTGTGAAGCGATCCTTCACGGGAGATTCATCACTTCGTTCACCACCTAATTTTATTAATCATCTTCAACATTACTAAGACTGCTCTTAATCTGGCAACGGAAGATGTTGAATAGCATGTCGGCAATGTCTCTTTCCGACGCCTGGATGAATAGCTCGCCTACATTCGTTTCATGGAAGACTGCCAATACATCTTTCCTTTAATGCTTTTTGAAGTAGTTAGTATTTTTTATGATAGTGCGTGTTCTTGATACACTAATTTATTGGTAATTTAATACTTATCAATTATGCTGATTTCTTTAAATCTCCCAATATCTTAGATTTCGCTTAGCTCTTTGATAGTGTTTTAATACAACTGATTTACAAATCGAATAGTCGGATACATTATCATAGAAAACTTTATATCATGATAAAATATTTCATTCCAGAACTTATGAAAGACATTGTGAATCTTTCCAGCGCCAGCAAATATAATTGAATTTTTGTAGTATTTTTCATGACATTGGCCATTTCTACTTATCTGAATAGAGGGATTCATTGTCAAAGATGTACTCGAAGCAGTTTTTTATTACATTTTGATTGTAAAAGAAAATAAGAAATTATTTAAGGATACAAATAAATTAGCTCAGTCCTAGATAAAGATTATTTCAACATTCAGGAATTTTTAGTGATATCTTGGCTTTCATGTATTCTTCAGCTTTCTGAATATTATTTGAAATAGTATTGTGAACCAGAAGAAGAATTTAATGCTATATTTGTATGGTAGGAATATTTGTCAGGCATTGAAGTCAGAGTTTTTCATAATTTACAATAATTTTATTGCATGCAAATACAACTTTTGTAGTGCAGTTATTTCACACGGAATTTCAATGCAATGAATCCATGTAGAACTTAACTGTTAAGTATTTTTTTTCCAAGTTATTTGACTGACTTGCAATCCATCTCATTGCAAGGAGTTGACTGACAAGTATTTTTTTACTTATCTTGCTTTTATTTTATGTAAGAGTAAAGTTGGAATTCTTGCTTTAATGTTTGCAATGAATACCTGAGTGGAACTAGTGTACTAGCGAAACATCAAAACCTTATGATCACTCCTAAGCATTTGGGATATTCGTGTTGGTTATATAGGCTACTTTAATTCCTCATTCCTTGGACATTGATTTTCTCAAATGAGAAATATTTTGATATTAGTGAGAATGCTGTTTAGTTAAAATCATAGATGGGAAATATTTTAATTTTGAGAATGGTCTGATGTTTCATACAAGGACACTATTCTTGCATTGGCTTATTTAGTTAAAATTAATTAATTAATCTCATTATAGCCAACAGATTTGCAATCCTCTAAGTGAGAATTTCCAATAGATGGTATGAGACTTATTGATTTTTGGCTGTAGTTGGCATATGGTATAAACACCACCAATATTCATCATAAATAACATTAGTTTAAATGTTAGTCTCAGGTGGCCAACTGAAGGTTAATGCAATTAGGGATATTCTGGTTATACCTTGACCATCGAAAGAAGACTTTTGACCGTTAAATTTGCAGCCAATTGGCGGTCACCTACCATGACGTATTGTCGGATAGTCTCTCTCTCTCACATTCCTTGTGTGAGAAATAGAGAGAGGGTTATAAAAAATGCGTAACGAAAAAAACATGGCGCATTTATACATAAAGTTGTACTCTTTACAGCAGAAGACATAGCTCTCGATTTACAAGAATTATAGCTGCAATAAATTGCCAGTTTTCTATTTTGAATAAATTCATCCTTTGAGGATGACACATAGTTTAATGCAGAACTTTCATATAATCAGCACCACATTACTATCTTCTATTACAGCAAAGTTTGAAATTACCCTTCTATTTGAGAGAAAAGAATCTCCTGTATTTTGGCATGAACTAGATGAATTTTATTGTACATTGCATATGTTGTGAATAGTAACAATATTTATGCTTACACGATTAGGGTAATCATTAGTGGAATTGAAAGTTGAATTGTCAGACTCTGAACAATGTTAATTTAAATATTATTCAGTGACAGTAAAACATAACCGAAACAGTTTATGTTAATAATTTTGAGTATTTAATAGCACTTATTTAAAGTATTTCATTCTTCACAGATTAGGCTTAGGTAAGTCATTCACAGTAAGCCAGTATTTATTTGTGGAATATGTAGAAAGACTTCAGTTTATATTGCATTTTTTCCCATTGATCGTTAGAATATTAAGTACATAAGTCAATTCCTGATTAAATCAAATTCTGTACTGTCATGACAGCAAGTAGGAGCCACATGTGCAACATCATTAAGAATCTGTAGCTGATTATAAAAAACATATCAAGAATTTTTTAGGTATTGCACATTTTTCATGTTGTGGTTGTTTATTCAAGCAAGATGGCTTGTCTGATGGATATTTTATTAAAAATATAAGAATATGAAGTCTGATGCAAGGTGATTGTTTGGAAAGCATTGCTATTTTTTTCTCTCCTGCATGTTGGAGTCTCTCATTAGTCATTTTTTCTGGTGTGTTGTTGCCCCTTGATATGGTATGTTAGGGTGAGGGCAAGACTTTAGCCTGCTTCTTCTTAGTGAATGATTGTCCTACAGCTCAAAGAATATTTCCCATATTGGACTGTCATCATATACATTAAGGAACCAATAGTTTCATAAGGTATATTGATATTTTGTGTTAAATTGTTGCCTGAATTGAATAGGGTGGAGAATGAAAACTTGTTATTTATTTTAAAGATCCGTTATATTTTTGGAGTTTTGATCCTGCTTGCTAGGTTCTTATTGCCAACTGCTCACTCTTCAATATTTTCAAAATTCAACTGCATGCACTAAGTTTTTAAAATTTACTATGGCAGGCTATAACATTTCACCCTGTTGAGCATGTAGGTTACATTTTCACCACTTAAAATATCTTAAGCACATCATACAGATATCACAGTATTGCTGATCTAAATTGATAGTTTCCACGATAGTGTTACTAATCCATAACTTGTGAAAATCTATTTTGATGTGATTAGATTGTCCTTGGAATACGTAGACAATATTTTACTTTAATTATTGTTTGGGTCTTTACTTGTGTAACATCATGGCAGTTTGAATTTTGTGATTAGTGTGACGAGTCATTGAGTATGATGGAGCCATTTTGTTCATTTTAAATTTTATGTTTAGAATTAAACTTTTACAGTTACCATTCAATTTATTTTTTCCTCTTTGTATTAATGTAATATGCATTGTTTTGTACGCTACCTGTACTAGAAAATTAAGGGAAAACTTTAGACACTGTATGCTTAATGTTGCAAAATAATATCACAAATTTTTTAAACAAATATATAAAACTATCAACTTTTTATAATATAATGATATAAAGTCCATAAGCCACTAATCAAATGTAGGATGAAAGAATACTATTAGACAGCAAAGGGAGTTGAAAACAGGGAAGGAAATAGATGGAATGAAAATCTGACTGAAGGAAACTGATTGTATAGATATAGAGCAGAATGATTAAGGATGAGGTTGATGATAGTGAGGAAGGAATTACCATACTTGGGATAGAATTTGATACTGTATTGAAGGTCAATTAAGGCCCCAAGTACAGCTATTAAGCCCCCTGATTTACCGTTGTAATTGTTAATAAAATGCTGTAAAAGATTCTGAATGAGTTTACCTGGTTTACACTGTGTAAAGAAAGAAATTTCAATGAACTTCAGGAAGAATTTAATCATCCTTAAAAGAAATAATAAAAGGGGAGGCAGATGCTTAAACCTTCATATGATCAGCTTAACATATGGAATTGAAGATTCTAACAAGAATATTTCAAAGAATGAAGAGGAAATAGAAGTTACAACCAGTTACATTTGGAATTGTAAGATCAAGGAATGCAATTCTTACATTTGGATCATCTTAGAGGTTACAGCAAGATCAACTATTGGGATATGTTGTACCCTATTGCAAGGACAACTGCAAATTAAAGCAATCCTCTACCATTGCAATTGAAGAAAGAAACTGCTTGTTGAAGCTACCATGACTAATATAGTCTTCCTAAGGTCCACATGGAGGACCCTCCACTTTGGCCCAATGCTGTGGAATCACCTTCTTAAAATTGGCTAGATATTTGGTGAGCCTGCTAAAACCATTGCAAGCAAAACTCCCACCTCATGAAAAACTTGGTTGATTTTGTCAGGATATGCTGGAAGACAAAGGTCACAGAAGCTGGCCTGTTAGTGAGATTATAGTTGAATCTTGTTGAAAGAGAAAATATTGACTAATCGCAGCACACCTGAGTTGGATGATGTGTATCAGATGGCCAAATATCAGCGTTTATTTAATTTAATTGAAGACTGGTGAAACTGATCCAAAGAAATGGGACATGCCCAGTGAACTACCTGGAATATGTTCAAAGCCAACCAGCCATTGTTTACTGCATTTGTGAACTTGGAAAAAGCTTTTGAATACATAAATGGAACAAAATATTATGAATCATGGGGGAAATTGGAATGGACAATGAAATAAAAATGCTCTTTCCTATGGCAGATGAAAGTGGCAGTCTAAAGATGTGGAGAAAACAGTGAAGCAAGATAAAGGCAGGAATGCTTTCTATTGTCACTGATCTTAAGTTTTTTAATGATTCAATACAAGATAAAATGGTGTCATGATGCATGGAGAAGCAATAAGCATGGGAATGTTTGTCCTAACAAAGATGTTGGCCTGCATTGGAAGAGGATAGGAAAATAAAACTTAAGGATAAACTTGAATGAAAAGTTAATGGCAGTTGGAGTAGGGGTAGTAGTTACTGAAGTGATATGCTGGGAAGGAGGAAGCACCAAGGAAGCAATATCACCAATGATGGAAGGAAATTTAAATCTTTCATTCATGTAGTATTGGCCCTAGAGAATAAAATAGAATCACTGGAAATGTTATGCATACAGAAGTATGTTAACAAACAAAAAGCATGAAAGGCCAAGATAATGAGAAGAATCTCTGAAGAGCTAGTGAAGAGGCTATTGGAATACATTTAATAGAATAGGGACACTAATAGATGACGTGTGATAGTTCAGTGAAAACCATAGTGGGACTGAAATAGGGTAGGTTAAGTTTGGAGTGTGAGAAATGGATAGTAGAGAATTTTAAAGTTAAGTGGCAAAGGTGTGAGGGGGGGGTGACAGGAGAGCAGTGATAGACAACAATCTTTGGACTTCTGACTGATAAGTAGAGAAGGCTGAGAAGTATTCTGGCTGGTTGTGCTTCCTTCATTTTACAAGATTTGAGAATGTAGTAGACTGATGTTCCATTGGACAAGGCAATAATGGACAACTTTATAGTTGTGAACTATGAAGGTATAAAGAGGCTGCAGTATAGCTACAGGTTTTTCTGAGCAATAGACTAGGATGATTTCTGTTTACTCACTGGGTCCAATCGTTTATTACCCCTGATGTTTCTATGTCTGCCATAGTCTTCAGGGTGAGGAGATCTGAAGATGGCCTTTTCTACCAAAACATCAGTGGTAATAAGTGACTCCAGTGGGAAAAAGAGTACTTCAACTATTTGACAGCTTTGAGGGGGGCCACAGACTGAATTTCAAATTGATAATGCCTGTGATCAATGAATCTAAATCTTGAGTCTAGTACCTCAGTCAGATACATACTTTTGAAAGTATTACCACCAATAAGTTAAGAGAACATGCTATCATATTTTGCTACAATCTCTTAGACAACAGTCTAATTTTCTACTTCACTTGATAAGGTTTGGACTAAATCAATGTCAATGTAAGGAACAAATTGCATTTTGGAAATGAGTCTCATAGTGGTAATGATTTGCTTGCTTATAAATGCACTTACTGGGAGATGTTAATGGCTGCTTACTTAAAACATTAAGCATTTTTTAAAACTAAATTCTTCATAAATGAAATCTTCATTGATGGTATGAAATCTTCTTTTTGTATCATATACCTGTATTAAGGCTTTTTGTTTTATGTATTGTGTAAAAGGCGAACCATAAATAAATATTTTAACAATATATGCATATATAAATATTTCTTAAGCTTCAAACCATGAATTACCTTTCCAAATTGGTCTTCGCTGCAATTGAAGGAAATTTTTTTTAATGACAGTATTTGCTGGAGTGCAAAGGGAACATTGTTCCATTTGCAGAAAGTAAACTGCCCCTGACAATGGTGACACATGCATTATTAACAGCATTACAAAATGAAGGTTGTGGTGGTTAATGGTACGGCTAAGCTACCTTAGTTTCTTAAATGTAATGTCACTAGTTGTGAATGATCACTGAAATCCAAGCTCTCCAAGAGTGCTTCCCATCAAATTACTCAACAAAGAGAAGGCAGGCAGTAAGATTTCATATTTCCAGGGCAATATATTTCCATGATATATTTAATTTTTCAAAACAATCTGAATCCCATTGGTCTTTGCTAAATACATTGCAGTTTTTCATTATAAATTGGTTATTCTGCCATTTGAAAGTTTTCTAAATCATACAATAAGATGAAGCAGGTTTGTGATTGTTCTAGTTAACATTTTTAGAAGCAATACATCTTGATCTCTTATGCTTATGAATGTTTACATTTTGGTATTAATAGTTAAATGTACAAAAGTATTAGTATTGCTAGCTGTTATCATTTTCTTTGAGTAAATGTCTGAGATATAAAAAATCTTGGGATTTAGGACTTAGTTTTACCCTTTCTTGTAACTATTGGAAAAATCTGAAGAATTCATGTTAATTCATTGAGGTATTAGTTTGATATATTGTACATAAAATTTCATGATTAAGAATATCTTAATTTTGACATGGACTGGATAGGTAAATTGTTCCATTGTATGTGAAATTATATTAACTCCTGAAAATAAAACAACCTAAACTTGGTTAATTTATATGCTAGCTGTCATTACTTCTGTGGAAGAATCAGAAAAAGGAAAAGAATATTTATTTGGCATTTTGTGATAGCTTATAGAAATTTTCAGATTTCTAGATGGTTACTGAGAATTTAGTTTCAGCTTTCTCCCTCTACAGCTGTTTGTATTGGAGTTAGGATAATACACTAATCAAATTTGTTTCAAGAAGAAATCCAATTCTCCATTTGATTTTGTTAAAATTGATTTGATGTAGGTAGTTAGTATTTTAGATACTGAGATTACTCAGTTGTGAATAATGAAAGACCTAGCAGAAAATTAAGATTTAGGAAATGTCAGTTGATGCAATGAAATGGTTAACAAATCTACTTGGTTACCAAAGGCTATTATTGGGGGCTAGTTTTCTGAAGTTGGTCACACTTGGTGTATTCATTCAGCATGAGGTACAGTGTACCTTAAGAATTTTACTGAATGACTCCTCTCCCTTACTATAATCTTAGTTACAATTGTGTAATAACTATTACTATTTTACAGGTTTTGGTCTCCATGCATGGTCATCTAGTCATACTTTCAATTGCTGTGACCTCAGCTGCATTATGAAACAGTTGCTGTTTATGAACAGAGCCTTAATGGAAGGAGCATTGGCAGCTAGGAAGGGGAGACTTCAACATTGCACCTGCTTCATTGAAACTTTGTGGCCTGCAGCCATTGAGGACATTGCATGATCATCTAGTCATCCTTGGTTTCATCTGCTGTGTGACCTTGACTGCAATCTGCAACAGTTGCTGTTATGACTAGAGCCTTAATGGAAGGAGCAATGACAGCTAGGAAGTGAAGACTTCAACATTTTGCACCAGCTTCATTGAAACAATTACTTTGTGGCATGCAGCCATGCTGAAGCCTCTGGCTGCATAGATTGTTTTGTAGTTCCATTGTACTTAGATCATTTGGTTAATGAACTATTGAACTTATTACTTGTTTATTTTTTCAACTGCTACCTTGTACTCTTCTACTCCAATAAACTTGTATGCTATACTCAATGCTTTGCTCTGTTTACACCCTGGACTTGGTCATTTTTCTTTGTTTACGTTTTGGACTTAGAATATTTTGGCGATTCGGCCGCCTGTGGCACACGCAACCCGCAATGCATGGTTGCCCACATACATTTAAGAGCAACTAAAAAAATATTTCTGAAAAAGCAAAATATATCAGCAAAAAATGAGAGAAATATGAAAAATTGGCAAATTAATTGCAAATTTTGCTGAAAAATCACCTTAAGATATATACTATAAGTCCAACTCATTTTTTTTTCGTCTATGTTCAGCGTTGAAACTTTGGTAAATAAAATTTGGGTAGGGTC
>WURS02053647.1:0-10891 GCA_011762765.2 Rhinocypha anisoptera | reverse complement strand
TACTCCAAGGAACACCTTCGAAGGCGGTCATTTCTTCTCTATTGCTGTTATGTAGCGCATGGCATCCATATTGGTTGTTTTGATATGGGTTCACAGTAGCCTGCCGACAGGGGACAGGACAACCTCCGGCCAGGTAGCCAGAGAAACGTGTAACAAAAGGTCTCTCAATAAATCGTGATCCATCGGTAAAAGTATCTGCATTATTCATTCATATCATACCTGATAAAGATACAACAGGTACCTTTTGAATAAAGTGAAACTGATTTTAAACGTAACTTCCTATGGCATAGTGTTCAAAGATGGAGTTCCCCAATGCTCAACCCTAAGTCACTAAAAACCAATCATCATTTTCAAAAATGATTTACCAAACCCCTCTTTTTTTAGTAAATTTTATTTTGTTACAATAATTAAAACACTTTGCTTTCCACTGAAAATATTTTTCATGACTAGTTTCACTACTAACTCCATAGCATTATGAAGTCCTATACTATTAGTAGCGAAACTAGTCATGAGTAAATATTTTCAGTGGAAAGCAGTGTTTTAATTATTGTAAAATGTTAAGACTTCCACAAAGTAAAAGCCTTTTTTATCAACTACAAATTTTATTTCATCTATACATGACACTTTTAATTTTTAAATGGGGAACATGAACAAAAATTAATGGATCTCACTTCTATAAAATTTCTGGTAATAGAAATCACTAAGACCCCAACTGTTCAACTCATATTGGTGCTCTGGAAAAAATTAGTTTATGATATCTATATGATTAGAAAGACAACTGGGATCATAGAAATGATATATTATACTAAAATATACCTTTTTCACTTGTGTAATAATCTTTTGGGGTGTTTTGAGTCCTAGTTTCAAGATTTTCTATTTATAAAAAAAGAGCATTAAATGTTATTAGAATGATTCCTGATAACATTTTCCTGAATTCAATCGTTTCCGGCTCTACATGGAAGTTAATATTCATTATATGAGGGATACTACATATATAGTCTTCAGGTGAAAATGCTACTAATGTGTTTAACCCTCCAGTACTGTCGTCCATTTTACAAACGTGATTCATGTCGTTGGGTGTTGGACACCCAGCATATTTTTTCTTAGTTTTTAATGGTCGTAACTTATATTTTTAAATATATTCTACCAAAATATCTATTTTTTATTCAATACACAATTTATTTTTTAGATATTTTATTTAACTATGTTCAAAATATGTGATACCTCCACATCAATCGTCCGAAGTATCTGCAATCTCCATTCTGGCAATTATCACAATAAATATTTTAATGTTCCTGACACACAATAATGTCACAGAATGAACATCTAGACTTAAGTTTTCCGATCCTTACCATTACATATTTGGCATCGGAAATATTTTTCTGACATTTTACTTTTCTTAGGTGATAGGAAAACCTTGGTCTTCTTTTCTCATCATTTGGTTCCACGTATTTACAGCATGCGGATGAAAGATTAGAGGAAAGGTTCGGCAGTTTTGCTGTAAGATTAATTAGTGGTCAGTGGCACGAGAGCAATGGCTAACTCTTTCAAAAATAGTTTTCTAGATTTATATTTCGTTGGTGGATTTTGAGTAGAAAGCAAAACAATTCATGCATTTATGCCTGCAGTTTCTTGCTACATTGTAGTTTGCACATAATTGGTCGGTGGTATTTACTGCACCTTTAGTGGTTATAAAAGTAAATTATTTCTGGCAACATTTTATCATCTGATATGTTTTCATCATGATGAAGTGTGGAGAGCAGCAGAACATATTTATTTTTTGTTCGGCACATGGGAAATAATTGTAACTTTCTTTTGAAAACCAAATATAGTTGATTTTATATCTCTCCCTTTGAATTTGAAAATAATGGTGGAATTTCTCTTTTTTTTCTAATTGTCCCCACTAGAGTTGTCTTTCTAGCTAATAGCTCTTGGGCCAGGGGATAGCTTGTGTACCAGTTATCCATCATAATATTATGCCCAGAATCCAGAAATGAGTTAGATAACTGCTTCACAACAGCAGATGGTTTGAACTCTGTTTCAAATGGTCCCTGAAGTTGTTTTCTGCAATACACCTCCATTTTTACTGTGTAGAACGTTTGTGAATCTGCCAGTGCAAAGACTTTGATTCCATATTTATTGGACTTGCTTGTAATGTACTGTCTGAAATTACATTTTCCATGGAAACCTTCAAGTTTTTCATCTATTGTCAGGTAAATTCCAACGTTATAGGCTTTCTGAATATTATTGTTAAATTGAGTGTTTATACTCCTTATTGCAGCCAATTTATCAACTTTCTGTCTTTTTTTGCAATCAAAAACATTAACAAATCAGATAGCATGCATTAGAAATAAAAACCTGTTATAACTCATTGTTACATATACAAGTTTAATTCCAGTACCATCTGTTGCCCACAAGTCTCTTATGTTTGTATCAGATGCTTATGAAGGCCTACCAAATACAAAACTCCAAATAGAGCTCACATTTCAATGTTGCTTGTTTGCCTGGTATTGTGCTTATTTTTATATGTTATCAATATAACGATTGGTACACTCCACAATTTCACCAATAAAAGTTATCCCAACTTAATAATAACTCCCAACTTTCTAAAGGACTTTTAACACTTTTCGAATAATCATTCAATTAGGAGGTCGCTCGGAAAATATTTTCAGAACCTATTTGTACATTTTTGCGAAAAGGTTTTCTTCGCAACACTATTTCCTTATCCTTTCCGTTAAACAACAGTTCACTATCTCTTTCGTTTGAGTCATCATCACTCTCAGACATATCCTGATCAGTGCTTGTGTCGTAGCTACTTTCTTGCAGGCTATCTATATCACCAATGACATCTTCCTCTTTTTCCATAATTTCTAAAAGTTGAAATAATCTTTCTTGATCCCTTTTCAAATGCCATACCACAAACTAAAAAGACATTTATCTCATAACCTAAAAAATAGAATAATCGTAAATTTATTATAATTGTAAATGTGGAATATGAAGGCACATTTAGATTTGACATAAAAGTGCTAAATTCACAAACACAATGAATAAAAAACAAGCTTATCAAATAAAATAGCAAACAGCCTTGAGTTATTGTCATGTAGAAGTGTTTTTACTGCAGAAGCCACTCAGAACCCGAAACCAGCTCAAACTTTTACACAGTAACACACAGAAAGAGACAGCACAAGGAGAACATGCTAGCCTGAATGCAACTCAACAACTAAGAAGACTTTCTGAAAATCACTGAGGGAGAGAAATGGTGGTGGTAAAAATGAAAAATGGATACATTGTATCCATATCATATTACTTAGAACAATGGCCTTATTGCTTCAAGGTATGCAAACTGCTAAGCGTCTCAACTATGCTTACTTATTTTCTTTCTGGAGTTATCTACACATTGGAATTGGAAACTCTCAAATTTAGTAGATACTTTGTTTAGATGTCGAAATGAAAAGGTTTAGAGGTTCTCTTTATCTCTTGACTACTGTAATTACAAGCGGTGACATGTTTATTTAGTCTTCACTCTCGGAAGGGAGTCTAATGGAAAGGATTACTTTGTCACGTCAGTACTGTCGATGGATGTCCGACACCCAGAGCTGCAAAAAATGTTTTTTTTTCACCATAGAAAAAATTAAATCAAGTTAAAGGCACTTTCAATATACTCTAAATACCTAAAAATGCAGCGACTATAGAGTTCGATATGAACAATGTGAACGAGATGGAATATATTGCAATTCTAAAACACTCTGGGTATCGGACACCCAAGCGACAGTACTCAAGGGTTAAATTCCTAATAACTAATAAAAATTTCACTGGAAGAATACAGCATGTTTATATGCACATAAATTCATTAAACTATTTTCCTACAAATAATACTACCCATTCTTTCAAAAATAGAGCAAATGTCACTCTGCCCATTAAGGACTGCTCTCAATATTTTGCCAGAGATGTTACATATATGTACTCTTCATCAAAGTTATTTAATAAATTAAAATTCACTGAGGAATTGGTGGAGTTCCATAATGACACAAAATATGTAGGTTTTGCTTTGTTTTATCTCCACAGAATATTATCAACACGACCGGTTTCAAACAATTATCGTCATCATCTGGTTGATTATCATCATCATTAAATGATGATGATAATCGTTCGAAACCGGTCATGTTGATAATATTCTGTGGAAATAAAACAGCAAAACCTACATATTTTGAGTACTCAATAAATTGCCTAAAAATATGAAATGTCTTCTACCAGTCGGATTCTACCAGATGAATCTTGAATAATTATTTTGCACTAATAATATTATCCTTGATTTATCATAACTATAACTTTCTAAGACTAAGTTGTCCAATAAAAGGTGATAGCTAAATGGGAGTCACTGACTTCTCATCATTATGCAATTATATTTACTTTTTTTTGACATGCGTAGCTTTTAAATTGGTAATATTGCCTTTCTTGTGGAATGAAACCAAGTGTTTTATTTAAACTTTGATTTATTTTCATGAGAAAGAATAAAGAAAGGTGTAAGACAAGGATGCCCACTATCTCTGGTGATCCTCAATGGGGTGTAAGGATACAAGGACAAATGATTAGCATTCTGCAATTTGCAGATAACATTGCGATACTGGCAGTAAGGAAGATCTCATAAAGGAATTCATGGAAAGAGGAATAAGAAAGTACAACTTAAGGATGAACTAGAATAAAACAAAAGTAACACTCTGCATCCGGAGTCACAGAAACAGGTGCCAAATAAAGAATCAATGAAGGAAGCAATTGGGCAGGTGGTATAATACTCTTACCTAAGAAGCAAGGTCACCCTTGATGGAAGATGCAAGGAAAATGTGATAAGATGAGTAGCTCAAGAAAAGAAGACAATATTTCAGAAGAAACAATTACTTTGTAGAAATAATCTTAGCATGGAAATAAGGAAGAGGTTAATTAAGATAGGCATATGGAGGATACTTTTATATGGAAGTGATACATGGGCAATATCACCATCAGAGAATAAAAGATTGGCAGCAGTTAAATGTAATTCCACAGAAGAATGTTGAAAATTAAATGGATAGGTCGTGTGACTAAAGCGGATGTACTCTGAAGAGCTGGAAAAGAGAGAAGCTAATGCACTACGCTTACTAAAATGAAATCAGTATTGGAAGGGATAATAGGAGGGGAGAAACTAGAAGTTGACTAAGGGTGATACATCATAAACAGATAATAGAGAATATTAGAGTTGCAGCTATGAAGAGAATGGCAGATGACAGGATATCATGGAGAGATGCTATGGATAAACTAATCTTCACACCTCAAACTTGGGATGATGGTCAATAAGGTTAGCACCATTCTGACCTTGAGCCTCATTTATTTAATACGATTTAATCCTTTCTGGGAAAAACCAACAAAGAAGTACTGTGATGAGCTACTGAATGAGAATCTTATGGTGAGATTGTATTTACAATAAGGGAAAAACTAATAGGATAGGAAAGTTGGTGAAAGCTGTATTATAAGGAATCTTAGTAGGGAAAAGAAATTGGAAAAGGATGGTATATGAGATACAGAAAAAAATGAGAATTCTAGAGTCAGAAGCTATGAAGGTATTAAGAAAATTGCAGGTGATAGGAAAGTTTGAAGAGCTGCTACAAACAAATATTTAGATTGATAACTGGTAATGATGTTTTACTTTAACACATTTCCAATATTTTCCAACAGACAAATCAACCAAAGGACAGAGGATATAAACTAAAAACCAATTTAAAATTACTTTAAGAACAGTTTTAAAGATAATAAAACTTTCTGAATCATATCTTACACTATATGGACCTGTAATGGGTATGCTTCCAGATTTTACCAATAAAAGAGGAATCCATATTTGAGATTATGTATTAGAGAATTGAGTGTGCCTTGTTCTTTAGCCCTTATTTGGAAAGTGTTCTCATATTACTTATGTCTATACTAATTTTGATAAGTTGGACTGGCAAAGTTTTTTTTATTTGCCCCAGCCACTCATTTAATGCACTAAAATTTAAATAACCCCTTAACTTAAGAGAATAAGGATTTCACTTTGTCAAGAATTAAGAATTACAGCACACATTTAAGCTTCCTACAGAATTTTAATCTATTGATGAAGATGCTGAATATCTAAACCTAAAATTCCTTTATTTGGGCTGTTATTAGTTACTATTGCATTTAATTTCCCCTTTATGCCTAATATATATATACTACTAGGAAAAAGTTTGCCAAAATAACTAAAACTTATTTCGTTATTTACTGAAAGTGTAAAAATTAATCTCTCAGGAGTTTATAACCCCTATAAAGCTGAGGTGGCAGATGGAGTATGCCCCCACTAGCATAAAATACCACCCATAGAGTAACAGGTGGGGTGGGTAGAGCTACTTAGCTGGGGTGAAAACACTCTACTTAGAGGAGTCAACTTTATTACAAATCTTGGCTTCCCACAATGAAGGTTAAGGTGTTGCAATGGTTGTTAATAAGAAAATTACTACATTAATTTACATTTAATAGTAATTATTTAAAGATTTAACAACAAAGTGTAAAAGAAGATGGAAAATTAGAAAAATGAAATCTCCCAATATATATATTGGTTCATAGGTTTTCATGGCATAGATTTGATTCTCCCAGTATTTTCGGGTTCTTCATCCACGGACATTGATTAGGAGACAATGGTTTCACCAGCTCTCCTGCTGGTGTCTTCAGGTCAACGTTTCCTAATCAACAAACTTGGATGAAGAATCCTAAATTACAGAAAGCATAATTTAGATAGTTCAACCCAAGATAGCACAAAAATATTTAGTCACAATAGATGGATATTAAATAATTACATACCACATATATTTACTCTATCGAAAAATAAAGGATGTAAACGACCAAATAGCTCTTCAGAGTGATCTTGACAAAATAATTCACTGGGTAGAAACAAACAAAATGAAAGTAAATGCCCAAAAATCAAATCTCATATCCTTTTCGAGACAAAAAACAGCTCTAACTACAATTATAAAATTTCTGGGGTAGATTTACAGAGGACTAACAGCATGAAATACTTAGGGGTAGTTTTGACTAGAGATATGGGATGGGGTCAGCACATTGGCAAAATATCTGCTAAAGCCTTTAAAAATCTGCATTTTGTAATGCAAAACTTAAAGAATGCAACAAAAGAGGCTCGGGAACTAGCGTACAAAACCACAGTAAGAGCTATGGTAGAATTAGCTGCAAACGTTTGGGACCCACATGAAATCGGACAGGTGAAAAATCTGGAAAAATTGCAAAGAAAGCTAGCCAGATTCATTCTCAAAAGGTACAAGCAGTACGATAGTGTAACCTGCATGATGAAAAGTTTGGGTTGGGAGACTTTAAAAGAGCGCAGAAGAATTGCACAATTGGGGTGTCTCTTTAAGGCATACATAGGCTGCCAAGAGTGGGAGGGAATTGGTAAACGGTTAGAAAAGCCCACGTTTAACGGAAAAAAAGATCAAAAATTTAAATTTAAGACAAGGCAGCAGAAGAGTGACAAGGGAAAATACTCCTTTGTGAATCGATCTATTGAGGATTGGAATAGGTTACCTGAAAAATTCTTCAAACCTTTCCCTAAAAACCTCTCACTATTTAAGCAATGGTTGCAAATATGTTAAATGTTTTAAGAAGAGGTTGTCCAATGTAACTTTTAAATATGCATTTTGTGTGTGCTTTTTCTTTAAATTTTATTTTTGTATTATGATTGCTATATAACATTATGAAAATTTATATTGCAGTATTGCATTGTAATTGTTCATTGGTTTCACTAATTTTTAATACTTGCCACCTGGATTGTAGAAAACTGTAAGAATCTATTGTAAATAAATATATAAATAAATAAAATAAACATAATATTGCACTCCTCACTATTAATCATTCAAACCAAACTCAACCCATTAGTCAAAAGCATGAGTTAGAATCTGTAAATAAACCCAGATAAATAGGGTATAATAAAATACAATAAATAAATGGGAATTGAAAGATAAACTATTAGAATCATTCTAGGAAGGAAAATAACAAAAGTGTAGTGAGAAAATTATTCAACCACTCACTAAACACAGTTATGTTAAATGCCAACAGTCCGTACTGTAATTAAAATAACAAGAAAGATAGACTATCATTTAGGAAAAGCTTATTCAACAAGGTCAAAAGCAATTGTATCTTGGAAAGAATTTAGAAAAGTGCAAAGAATTGCCCTGACATACATACAAAAATGGAAAATATGCAATTTATGGGTCAGCATTTTGTTCAAGAAATTCAGAAAAACTAATCATTGATGTTTATAAAAAGGTGTATGATACATACAAAATACAGAAAGGGGAAAGAAACAAGATACAGGAGAAAAATTACCCAGATACAATTTA
Source organism: Rhinocypha anisoptera (assembly GCA_011762765.2). Lineage (NCBI taxonomy): Eukaryota > Metazoa > Arthropoda > Insecta > Odonata > Chlorocyphidae > Rhinocypha > Rhinocypha anisoptera. The sequence goes on along the minus strand of WURS02053647.1, from coordinate 2,501 downwards.
TCTTCTTAAATCCCTGTTTTGAGAAATACTACACCCTTGTCAACACATGGGACATGGAATTCAGGAAAAGTAAATGGCTCAGCAAAATAAAAGTATTCATTTACAATAATTAGGTAAAAACAATTGTCTATAGTAGATAAATCCCAGATATCTATAAAAATTACATAAAAGAATATTAACATTAATTTCACATTAATTCTTTGACTCTTGTGTAATAAAGCACCCTGCGTGATTTTAACACCACCAATTAAAGTAACCCTTGAAGCATGTTAATGAAGGAAAGCAGTATATTGCACATACTTGAGGGGTTAAAGTCAATCATTACAAGCATATTATATAATTATCAAAGGGAAGTACCACCAATATTATTATGAGTATTTTTTGTCCTTAGATTAAAATTTTTTAGTAAACTAGCCCCTTGAATTAACCTATGATTTGGTTTTTACCAAGTCTATTCAAAGAAAAAACAAAATGCTTTTATTCTGGGCAAAAAGACTATTGCTAAAACTACTGTAGAACTAGGTTCTGCTGAATTTTGTGCATTTGAAAGAAATTCAACTCTTTGCAAATTATGGCAGAGTCCTCAAAGAAAAAAGTTCACCATAAAATGGAAAAATTAGCTTTTTACAATTAAGTAACTAGACTTTATGAATAAAACTTAACCTTTACTGTGTTCATCATTATTTATAATCAAACTCCAGGGAATTCATAAGTGATTAGAGCAGTGGTGGAGGATACCATTATCAATTATAAAATTTACTATGTTGAAATTTACATTTCAAATCATATTTAATCTAGATAAATTTAGTCATGCCTTCAAAAAGACTATGCATTAAATATTGTGATGCCTTATTTACTAAGTCACTTCAATTAGAGGTGTCTCAACATTGTGTAAACACTCTGTGTCAACGATATTCTTAATGTTTTGATAAATTTCATTCTCTTCTTCCATTTTTGACCTGTTGATGGTATTTCACATAAAAACCTAGGACAGAATTATATGTTTAAAACATTGGAAAAGTATTTTACTTTCTTTATAACTTCCTTCTCTCCTCTTCTTGTCATTATTAATATAATGCAATATATGAATTTCCACTGACATTGTAATAAAGTAGGCTTTGCAATAATGCTTTTACACATAGGTTTTTCCCTTTGGATATCACCTCCCATTTTCCTGCCTTCTAAATACCAGAATACATAACACACTAATTAGGAATTATCCTAAGTGAACATACCTTTGCATCTGAAGTTGTACAGAACTTTGCCAAAAGGCAGATGGTCTTGTGAAGGACTCTGTCATTTTGAAGATCATTTAACTTCATTAGTTCCTCTTCTTCTTTGAACAGCCCTTTAAGTTCATCTTTCTTCTCTTTCAGCTGCAATATTGATGAGAGGTACAAGTGAGATTTTGTGTTTATAACAAACTGCATATTTTGCAAAACTCAAATCAAATTGGGAGAAAAAAATTATCATATTTTCGAATTTTTTGCTGATTATCTAATAAAAGTAAAGATTTGTTCATTTGTGGAAGAAAATACATTAGAGTAAAATACCATATTTTCCTGATTATAAATTGACTCAAATATAAGGCGACCCCACATTTTTCCAAACTAAATTTGGAAAAATTCCTCGTTTTATTTTCAGAGAAATAGTGTAGAATCTTAATTTTACATAACACCTAGGGACCCAAATTTGTAGTGTTTTGTAAAATCAAATTATGTAAAATAAAGATAATGGCAGATTTTTACAAATGTGGTGAGATTTTGTAATGCCTCATAATACAATGCTTGGCAATAATAACTATTATTACTGCAATGAGATCATTTATGTACATAGTATTGTGTAATTGCAAATAAAACTAGCTCCATTATAATTCAGAGAATTGTATTTAAACACATTTTTTTAAACAATAACATTTAATTATTTCTCAGGAAATAGTATAAGTGGAGATTTAAAAATTATCTTTATCAAGTATATAGCAAATAATCATTCTTACCTGGAGGGAAAGTATAAATTGTATTCTGAAATAAAATTGAATATAGAACAGAGATAAAACATAAACCAAAATTAGAGAACTTCAGGAGATCACTAAAGGAAAATTTAGCACATTAAAATATAAAGTGACAGATTAGACAAGCAGATTAAAATGAATAAAAAACAAAACGATCTGCTAACTTCGTTTTGAAAAATTATGTTTTCTTAAATAATCTGTGATATTTGTCTTCACTTTTAAATGCTCCAGTTGGGAGTGATTTATTTTTTCAATCTTATTCATTTTCTCTCGAAAATTGTCACCAACTTCATAAAATAAACTGAAATCATGCAAATTAGTCAAGGCTTGGAAGACATCTTATTTTCTTTCTGAGTTAGGGATAACCACATCACTTTCATCTTCTTCATTGTCACTGTGTTTTTCATGACTAAAACCTGGTACTGGCTCCAAAGGATCTCCTTCAGTTTGTTTGACCATGAGATTTTGTCAGGGCATCATCATCAATTGC